>CATIWJ010306509.1:0-13091 GCA_949640765.1 Croton laevigatus
ATAAAAAATGCTGAAATTATCCCAATTCAGCAGCAAAACATACAACGATGAGTTTCCCAGCACTTTGAGTCCTCTTTGCTAATTTAATCGCAGCTGCTACTGCAGCGCCAGAAGATATACCAACCTGTGAAGTGTTAAGGAAGAAAAAGGAGGTTTCAGGGCTACCCGTAGATACATTGAAATAAAGTAGTATCACTAACAGTAGAGTGAGATTCACATACCAGTAAACCTTCTTTCAGGGCAATTATCTTAGCAGTTTCAATAGCTTCTTCACTTGATATCTAGCAGCAATAACACCGAAAAAGAATCGAAAAGAGTCATCTTTCTGCAAAATTATCACCAGTTCTGTGTTTATTTGCACTGGAAATGATTCAGTTCAAAATGCATAATAGGACCACATTGCAAGCATATAATCTTTACTAATCAATTCAAATGTAAGTAATCGATGCATGAGAAAAATGGTTATATATATTTTTTTTTAACATAGATACTCTATTCTACTTGGGGGATTTGGGGAAGGGGAATTAACAAGCTTCGAACCCAGGACCTCAGGTTCCTGGAAAGAGGTGTCTTTACCACTAGGCCACCTCTTGGGCTTGAGAAAAATGGTTATAGACTTACTGGAAAAACTTCATCGAGCAAGTCAACATCTAAAACATCGGGGATCACACCAGCACCAGTCCCCTCGACCAGATGTGGACCTTTGATAATTGTAGCATGCAATTTTCAAGACAAAATTGCATTAATTGTCAATACCCATATATCTTTGAAAAAAATTTCTTGAGGAAACTTCAGAAAATAAATAATTCTTCACATAAAATTATGCAATAATGCTGCTGAACTGAGGAAGAAAAGAGAGGCAAAACTCAAAACAGCTAATCACTCAAAACAGAGTTAAATGAGTATAGTTCATGTCCTTCTATTCTTCTTGCCTCCAAAATATACAAACCTTGATCCGTCCATTTTTCTCCTTGAGGAATTTCCCAGCTCCAGTCACAGTTCCACCAGTTCCAATCCTTGCAACCAGGCATCAACTTTCCCACCAGAGTCTCTCCATATTTCTGGTCCAGTGGTCTCATAATGAATCTACAAAAACACAAACAACAAAATGATCCATAAAGTTTTGAACCATCATTCTTCATTATAACATATTAAACTGAAAAAGATAATAAGTACCAGTGATTTCAGGCCTCTTTCCCAGCTTAATTGCAGCTGCTACTGCAGCACCAGAAGATACACTAACCTGTGAAATGTGACGGAAGAAAAAAGGAGGTATCAGAGCTTCTGATATAAACCTTGAAATGTAGTAGTAACAATATAATTAGAGTAACTTCCTCATTCCAGTAAGCCTTCTTTCAAGGCAACCAGCTTAGCAGTTTCAATCGCTTCGTCACTTGATATCTAGCAGCAATAAATTTGGCCAAAAAAATTGACACTAGGAATCATTTTGAGAAATTTCTCTCTTAAACGTCCTTCCGTCCTCCTTGAATCTTATTTTAACTTTGAGAAATTCCTCTCCAAAAGCTCCAGTTTGGCTTCTGACTTCAGACGTATCTACACCATAGAAAACCGGAAAAACCAACTGTCCCTATGAATCCTTGCACTCCATTATGTGAACCAATTCAACCAAACACCAGCGAGAAAAGGCATAGTTAGGAATGTTCATTCCGCTACGGGTAAAACGGGTAATTCGGGCAAAACGGGTAGAACGGGTAAGTTAATTCGAATAAAATGGGTAATTCGAACAAAACAGGCAGTTAATTCGGGTAATAATCGGGTAACAAATTTTTTGCCCAAATTACCCTTTCTGCCCGAATAACAAAACGATGTCGTTTAATGGTGCTTAAAATGACGTCATTTTGACTTAGGTTTAACTTGTTCTGAAACCCAAAATGTTGTTGTTCATTATGTTCTCTCGTCATTCTCTTCATTTCGAATTCCAGACCTATCCTCCTCTTCTCCTGACCAGCCGCTTCCAACGACCGCAACTCCAACGAACAGAAAAGTGGAGGAGCTAACGAACTATTCCAGCAGTTTGGTGCTTCGGAGCTATTTTCTTTCTCTTCTGCTTTAATTTGTAATTTTCATTTTAATGTTTTTCTCTTCTTTATTTCCAGAAATACAATTTCCTTTTCTTGTTCTTTAGAAACTAACTACTCATACTCTGTTTCAAGTCTTTTTCATATTTCATTTAGTTCTATTTCAATTTATTTATTCTATTAATTTCATCTTTTCTAGTTCTGTATGATTGAAAATTTTCACAGGTAATTTGTAGAAACTGTTTCTTGTAATTTGTGGTGGCTCTCTTATTTCCAGCTCGCTTCCTTAAATAGATTTGGGTTAGTGAATCAATTGTTTGCACATTGTTCACAGCTTGACATGTAATTTGTTTGATTTGGGTATTAGGAACTTGGAACTAAAGAACTGTCGTGATTTATCTTTGAGATGTGATTGGCATATGATGGATTAAATCTGGAAAAATAAAAATTTTGATTTTAATTTGACTTCTCAAATTTTTTGTGTTAGTTTTGTTTCAGATATAATCATAGAGTTACATTTTTGGGTATTAGGAACCATTTTCTGGTATCTGTTATTTTACAATACTATGGATAGACTTTGGTGAATCAAATGTATTGAATTTGAGAATTACATTACTAGAATGAGTGCAAAATGCTCATGAATTTTTCATTCCTCCTTTTTTTTTTTTCTACCACGTTGAGCTTTTGGCTATCTAATTTATGATGGCATCTTATGTTTTGGGCAACATCTTGTTTTGATTATTGTGCAATGCGAAATGATTCATTTTAGCTCTTATAATTTTACAATTATGTTTGAGATTTTAATTTTTAATTCGGATAAATTCGGACAATTTGGATAATTCGAGCAAAACGAGTAATTCGATAAAACGGGTAAAGAAAAAAAATTAGAAATATGTAAATTTGGACAAAGATTGGGCAATACTGAATGAACACTCCTAGGCATAGTTTCGACAGAAAATGATTACTGACATCATGTTGGGAAAAGTCCAACAAAAAATTTGAGTTGCAACAAACACAAATTTAATAACTTGGATTAGTGTTTTTCTCTTTTTGCATAAATCAAATAAATAACACAATGATAATAACACAAAATCAATCAACTACAACAATATGAATCTGAGTCCAACTCAAATATTCCATTAATAAATTAATAGGTTATACAAATATTCTTCTTTAGGCTAATACGAAATATCACTTCACATAATTGGATTTGAATAATAATTAAAAAATGTAAGATTTATCCAATAGAGAGAACAATACTATTATTTTTGTTTTTTTTTTCATTTTTTTATATTCACTATTTCACTAATACCAATACAAATTTACTTTTCACCAATATCAATATAGAAATAATAATAAACAACTACTAATCCTTTAAAAAATTTACTGTTTTACTAATACCAATAAAAAATAATAATAAATAATTATAAAATTTACTATAAATAAAAATATAAACAACTCAAAAAAATACTAAAAAATAAAAATATAAACATATTATGAGAGTGGAGGTAATAAAAATCAAAAACCGTTGTGATAGAGCTAAGTGAGTAAAGTAAAATATTGAAATTTCATCAAGATATACGGAGAATACACCTTGAAAGTTGCACCCAACTTTCTCTTTCCCTATATTCCACGACGCAAACAGTACTGCTTCTCTTTTAAATTTTGTTTCTTCCTTCTGTTTACACAGCACACACGCCACTTTTTATTTTTTTATTTTCATATACAAGTGGGCCCATTTGAATGAGCTCCACCCAACACATCCTTAATACTTTCAATTGTTTTGAAAAGGGCTGAAGATATCTCTTCACCTCTCTCAAGATCATTATCGATGAAAGACACCTTTACTCTCTAGCGCTTTGTGAAGATGGCGAGATCATTATCGATGAAAGTTTCCAATCATTCTATATTGTTTACCTTCAAAATATAAATAACAACATACTTCCATTTCATTTTCTCAATTGACAGATCTGTATTTTAAATACGAGAAATGTTTGTTTAGTGACAAAAAATATTTGTAAAATAAAAAATATAAGTCAATGAAAAATTATTTTTAAAAAAAAAAATTGAAAACGATAAGTTTTTTTATGGAACTTTATTTTATGATGGACTTTTTTTTTATAAAAAAATATATAAAACACTCAAAATTTGCTTTTCTTGTTGGTTTGTAGCTGATGCTTTACGAAAACCTTGAGCTTACCAAATTGATTTCCGACAACAAATGAAAATGGAACAAAAGCTTTGAAAAAATGAAGCAACAAGGGAAAAAAGTAAAAGCCACTATTAGTGGAGCTTGAAAATTGAAAACACCGAAAGGGGCAGTTTTTATATTATTTAAAAAATAATCAAGTTATTAACGGTGTTTGTTAAAAATTTAACAGAAGGAAGATTTAATATAATTAATTGACAAAATAGTCTAATTTTAAATAATTAGAAAAGCAATACTACTTTCGTTTTTAAAAAATTGAGACATCACATTATTCACCCTTCTTTTTTTACATATTTTTCTTCCAATTCTACCCTAACAACTTATATTCACTTAATTTAAAAAGTGAACCCTACATGTTTTTCACTACTATCTCACATCAAATCAATATAAAAGTGGATCCTACATGCACTAAAATTTAAATATCTCAGAATAAAAGACAAGAGTCAAAATTGTCCAAATACACACAAAAATACTAAAAGTCTCTACATTTTGAAAATTACCATTCAAATACAAGTCTCAATCTTTTGAAAACGGAGGTAGTATAATAGTTCAAACATGTTTTTATAATTTTTTTATGTATTTTAGAATCACAACAATCATCACATATCTTATATACTACTTCTGTCTTAGAAAGAGTATCATGTTTTTCTCTTCAGGAAATTAAAAAAATAAATCTAAAACATGACACTCTCTCTAGCACGAAGGTAATATTGTCCTTTGCCCAAAAAAAAAAAAAAAGGTTATCCATATCGTTAATTCGAAGCTGAGGTGGCTATGGATGCAAGCAGCTCCTCCTAAATTGTTAAACTTTATGTGGCAGGTGTTGCGGAAACCGTTGTCGGCAAGAAGTAAGCTTCTCCGATAGCATATGGAAGTTATAATAGCCTGTCCGATACGTGCAGCAAGGGATGAGACGTAAGAACAATTATTCTTCGACTGTCAGTTTACAGCACCAGTATGGCAGCACGTACAATTCACATTCCCTACAAATATGGATACGATTGATTTGCAACAAACGATAAATGCAATGTGCTGAGTTGTTTTTCAGGTTTTATATATGTTATGGGTGAACCAAAATGAGGTAATTTAGCACCAAAAGTTTTAATCGACTAAAAGAAATAATGTTGCGAGCGAAAGGTGATTTGTCAAAGGTGTTAGATGCTTATTGCGGGATGGTTTTCGTACTGTGATAAAGTGTGAGACAAGGCAAGTGAGTAAAACTACAATGCTTTAGTTTTCCAATTTCAACACCAATCAGAACAAATAAGTAGAAGAAATTGAAGTACTCAATGAGAGCAACTTAAATATGGGGTTTTTTTTTTTCATTCGGTCATCATAATAGCTTCGAATATGCAAAAGAAGATTTTGGATTGCATGATCTGATCCAATGACTCATCTCATTCTGGCCAATAAACGTTTCAAATTCGGGTCTCAAAATGAAGTTCATGATGTGTGGAGTTCAAATCCTGCCTCAGATTGTTTGTAAGACCACCAAAAATCAGTGTTTGGGTCACTTGAATATCTCTGTTTTGGAGAGCTTTTTCCTTCAAATTTTTGTGACTTTCGGCAAGGATTTGGGCTGATCTAGTGGCCAGCTGGAGGCTACGAATACACCGTTCTCTCCTCAACGAGCTCTTCCTCATGATATAAACACCCAACCTTATCAACACTGTTTTCAGTGGGTGGTGTATGGAGATGGGATCCAATTATAGGAGGAAATAGATGGAAAATTGTCATTTGGTCCTTAATTTTCTGAGACAGTTGCAAAAGAGACGTGAAAAAATTACATTCTGAGCCCCAAAAATCACGTGGGTAATTCACGCTCTATTTTGGATGAACTGTGTGTTTTATTGTTAAAGTAAATGAAAGTTTGAGTGTCTAATAAGTTGCTCATAAAATCGAAGGTTCTACTAAGGAAGTGGTAATATATGGAGGTGAAATTATGTATTTGGCCATTGATTACAACTGGTCTATGTTTTAAAGTCTACAAATATTGATTTGATAGCTTAAATTTGAATGTAAACAGTCTACAAATGTTGATTTGATAGGTTAAATTCGAATGTAGACAATTAGTGACTTCACGTGAATTTTGTGAAACGACAAGCGAACCAATTTGCTTATAATTTGACAAGAGAAGTTATTTATATAACTAGTTGCATTAGTTGCACGAATTAGAATGTCCACCCTCTAGATTTCTTATTAGATTTTATTTATAACGATATCAATATATACGTGCTTGCAATTTTTTTAACAAAAAAGTTATCCATGTTAAATTTAATTTTTAAAAAATACTTAATTATCACATTAAATTTTTGGGTGATAATAGGGAGTGTGACTCGCCCATTGGGCTAGGTCCACTTTTTTTTTTAATTTTAAAATCAAATTATATATTATATGTATATAATACCGAAATTAATATTAATGGATCATAATTTACAAATTAACTATGCATTATAAATATCACTTAAAATAATTATAACTATATTTTTGCGTGATACAGAAAATATAGATAGTACTTTGTCCAGGGGGACACGCCCCCAAAGCATTTCAGGCAATAAAATGATGACCCGAACTCTGCCGAATATGTTCCCGCCGAATGAGAACAGCAAAAATATTTCAATCTTTTAAGCCGTGGCATGTTTTCCTCGTACTCAGACAAGGAATGTCCTCTCCACTTACAACTACTTTTGCTTCTCATTTCCATCACTTGATCTAAATTTGTTGCCTGAAAAAGCTCATTTTCAGCGAATACCACGTGGACTCCGCACCTCTTCACCTTCACTTTTGTTTTTTCCCAACCATCTATTTTCGCTTCGAATTGGAACAAGGCTTCATTCACGCTGCAATGGTTCTGTATTAGCCACCTACTCAGATCGCGAGAGCGGTTGGTATACCAAAGGAGCACATGATCTGACACAAAGACGTTAATATCCCGTATTGTCTCGGTGATTTTAAATTCGGCCCTCCGGTCCCCATTTGGGCCTTTGAAGCAACATTTGCATGTCACATCGATGCCGTTGAAAGCATGAGCAGAGGCCCTGACAACAATAGAAAAAACAAAATCTAGGATTCCAAAATTAAAGGAAGATGGATTTGATTGCTTAACTTCGAAATCTATTGAAGATCCTGGGCGTTGATGGCTGAACCACTCTGGAATTTTACTTCGGGGAAAAATAACACTAATTCGATAACTATCTAATTCGTTCTGCTGCATAAGGGGAAAAAAAAAAAGAACATATGCGAATTAATAAAAGGGAACGGAAAAAAGAATTTATCTCCAGAGAGGAAGGCTAAAAGCTTACCATGTTAGCTATTCCTTTAATTCTCAAAAGTGCATCTCTCGTGAAATTGTCGAGAGTATTCTCCAATAAATTTACACAGTTCAAAAAATTGAACATGCAATAATAAGATACCATTCCATTTTGTCCATTAGCAAATCTTAGGGATGTAAGGTGCGAAGTTGAACCTGAAGTTTCCAGCAACGGACAATAACGTGAATCCACAAAACAAAGTTGGCTTGGAAGCTCTGGCAGGCCTTGTAGTCTATTGCAATTATTCACCATTAAAATAACTAACGATGACAGAGAGACTAAATTTGGAATTGTTCTAATGGATGTCCAGCTTAGATAAAGGCTTCTCAGAGAGCGCAAACCATCTAAAGCAGGCAATATCTCAAGGTTTGAGCAGCACCTAAGATCAAGACGTTGGAGTGATTCCATTTCACTGATGATGTTTGGTAGACTCTTAAGCAATTTGCATTCCCTGATTTCTAACCTGAAAAGAGAGTGATATATTCTGTGGCTTTTGCGAGGAGTCGTAGCAGGAAAAATCTCCAAACTTGAACATTTAACAAGACGAAGAATCCTAAGTGATTTCAATCGATCCAGGCTTGGAAAACTCCTCAGGTTCTCGCATCCATCAAAATCAATACACTGGAGTTTATTCAGACATTGAATGGAAGAAGGAATCTCCATCAAACTTTTACAATTTTCAAGGATAATCTCCTCAAGGTCCAAAGCTGAAGAGAGATCTGGGAGCCGTTTCAAGTGCATGGATTCTGAAAGATTAAGCCATTTCAATCTTGGAAGACACTGCACATAATTAAACCATTTTCTTTTAATTTGGATTCTTGAAGAACATATTAAAAAAAATGCATTCAGAAAAATTTTGGATTACAAAAGATAAAATGAATGATTCTAAAAAGTTCTTCCTCCTCATACTTTATTTTCAATTCATTAATTTTTCTTTTAGATGAAAAATATACAGTTTGGACAAGATTCTCAAAGTGATCATAGTTCTAAAAAATGAAAATATGAAACTTCACAAAGTTTTGTGTTCAAACCTTAAACAAAACAACCTTGAAGTTTAGCGACAACTTGTATAACGGCGAAAAGAAGATATATTTAAAGCATACCTCATTCCCATCCCAAAGTTTCTCAACTTTGCTCCCTTTCATATTGATGTCAACAATATTTTTCATGAAAAATTTTGTTGGTAAAGATCGGTAAGGATACTCTTCCCAGTGGAACACACTGAGCCTCTGAGAGAGAAACTGAATCTGTTTCCATTGAAATTCAAATGTGGAACCAGCAAGTTTTTCCAGGTATGCACTAATCATCCTAGGGAAGAACTGAAGGAATCTTTGTAGACCAGATTTCCACATAGATTCCTCACTTCTATCCCTTCTTGATCTCAAACTAGACCTATAAATTTTAAGGAATCTTAAGTTAGGCATTAGTGAGAAGGCTGCATGACACAGTTGTACGTTTTCCAATTTACAAATGTCAAAAACCATGCCTTCAATTGCTTTAACTTTCCCCTGACAATCAAAAGCAGAAGAATTAATGAGTAAAGAAACAATCACCCAACGTTTAAGTTCATAAAAATTCTTACTACAAATGATATTATGTTTGAAACGAGATAAAAAAGATACTAAAAACAGGTCTTTTTTTTCCTCTTTCAAATAATATTTTCTTTTAATTTTATGCTATTAATGGACTATAAGAAATTCCAGACATACCTCATCTTCCAAAATCTCACAGATTGCCCGAGAATTCACTAATCTGCTGTCTTGAGCAATGTCTTGACCCATTTCCTGTAACAAGTCATGCATTTCAATCCCAGTGCGTGCAACAGTTACCAGACTCTTCTCAACTAAACGAGTTATTACATGTCCTGTAGAATTACCATGTTCTCCATGTAATATACATTCCACCCATTCCCTTGAATATCCTTGGAAGAAACATGCAACGTCAAGAAAAATATCCTTTTCCATTTGATCTAGTTCATCGAAACTTGTCCTTAAGATTTTTATAATACTGGGGAGTGGAGACTGTTTTACTTTATATAACACGCCTTCCCATTCTTCTGCAGACCTTTTGTATAGCTGGGAACCCAGGATTATCAAAGCTAATGGAAAGCCTTTGGCATAATTTAAAGCTCTGTCTGACAACTTAGTAAAATGTGTCAAAGGATGCAATTCTTTAAAGGCTTTCATACTAAACAGCTGAAGTGCATCACCATAATTTAGTCCCTCAACCTTGTATATTTCAGAGCATCTATAATGAAGCACTTCTTTGTCTCGGCCTGTTACAACAACTCTACTTCCTGGACCAAACCAGTCTTCTCCTGCTAAAGCATCCAACTGGAAAGAATCACTAACATCGTCAAGAACAACCAAAACCTTTTTTCGCTTCAGCCTATCTAAAACAGAAGTAGGGAGAGCATCGAGCATTTCAATCCTCAAATTCTGATCATGTAAGAGTTCAGCGAAAAGACGTTTCCTCTGATGGAGTAATCCACCATTTGATGAACTATAAAATTTAATCTTGGGGAGAAAACACCACTCATCAAATTGAGTAGATATTTTACTAAAAAGAACTTCAGCAATGGTCGTCTTTCCTATTCCGCCCAGCCCCCAAATTCCTACGAAACGAACATCCACTGACTCAAAAGACAACCGTGGAACAAGTTCCTCCATGTGTGAATCCATCCCAACTAAATAAGTGGAAACACAAAAGGGGATAGGAGGCAATTTCTTCTTAATCCCGCAGACTAATTTATCAATTAGTTCTACATCATTCCTAAACATATATGACAACTTAATGTATTAGTCCAAAGAAAAAAAAAACATATGGGACACAACTTAATATCAAGATCTAAACAATTAGGAATAGGCTCAAATTAGTAAGCTTCATTGTTTTGTCCCCTCGTTGTTTGAGCCAGTTTCAAAGAAGAACCGATTATTCATGACAATTAGAGAATTCGTTAGCAAATAAAACATTGAAGGCCCCATATTTGACATTTATCATTATTTTTACAGTTTAAAATCTTCTCATCTTTGTTGGCCAACGTTGTCTCTACAATTGTCCCATAGAGGCTTAAATGGCACTCACAAGAGTTTGATCCAAACAAATTCCAACTATATATTTTTATTTGAATATAGTTTTGGAAAGAATCTCTATATGTATTCATAGATTTTAACTTGTCCTAACCTAAAACAGGTTTACAACAAATAACCTTAGCCTTTAATCATTCATCCAATGTTTTGTTTTTTACTGGACCATTCACCACTTCAGAGGTAACACAAAACATATACTACTAACTGAGACTTTTACTATTCACCATCTTTTTAATTTTTTTTTCCATTCTACCTTAAAAAGTAATCAACTCACATCCACTCATACTCATTATAAAAGTGGATCCCACTTCAGAAGTAACACAAAACATATACTACCTAACCTAACTGAGACTTTTACTATTTATCCTCTTTTTAATTTTCTTCTCATTCTATCTCAAAAAGTAATCAACTCACGTCCACTCATTATAAAAATGGACCCCGCATGCATTAAAAACAAATTACACCTACTACAAGACAAAGGGCAAAATGGTCCAAATTTTATCAAAATACCAAAAGTCTCACTTATTTAAGAACAACAAAAAGCTTTAAAGTCTCAAATTTTAAAGAACAAAATAGTATATAATTTGAATTTTGAAATAAACAACTCTTCGTAAAGAAAGAATGCTGCAACTGTCAAGAGTAAGTGCAAGAATACTTTAAAAGTATAATCAATATTCAATATTAT
This sequence comes from Croton laevigatus, assembly GCA_949640765.1. NCBI lineage: Eukaryota > Viridiplantae > Streptophyta > Magnoliopsida > Malpighiales > Euphorbiaceae > Croton > Croton laevigatus. The sequence goes on from CATIWJ010306509.1 coordinate 11,334, forward strand.
TGTGAAAGTTTGTACCTGCTGCAATTACTAGAATGCCATCCAGATAAGTTGGCTGCTGCCGTCAACGAATCAGACCAGCTCCTAGTCCTCCTTCCGTCCTCCTTGAATCTTTCTTTGACTTTGAGAAATTCCTCTCCAAAAGCTCCAGTTTGGTTTCTGACTTCAGATGGATCTACACCATAGAAAACCGGAAAAACCAACTGTCCCTGTGAATCCTTGCATTCCATTATGTGAACCAATTCATCCAAACACCAGGGAGAAGAGGCATAGTTTCGAGAGAAAATGATGACTGACATCCTCGATGCTTCAATTGTTTTCAAAAGGGCTGAAGATATCTCTTCACCTCTCTCAAGATCATTATCAATGAAAGTTTTGACACCTTCCCTCTCTAGGGCTTTGTGAAGATGGCAAGTAAAAATTTGGCGGGTATCCTCGCCTCTAAAGCTCAGAAAAGCGTCATACATTGTTTTGGATTTGTTGCTCTGGGTGTTGGCTATAGAATAAGAAGACGCCGAAGAGAATGGAAATGCGGAGTTAATAAAGAAAAGGGTAATGGTGAAGAAGATAATGTAATAATGGTTAATCATTTTGATAGACCTATTTAGTTTAAGCAGGTATTTTCCTTATATTTGCTTAAGATAATATAATAATGGTTAATCAGTTTGATTGGACCGTAGAAAAATGACAAGAGTTGGCATTGGGTACTATGAAAAGAAAGGACTGAAATTATAAACAAACCTTAATGCCTATTACGCGCTTTTTCAATTAAACAAACCTTAGTCCCTTTCCTAACGGCTTCTTTGAAAATGAAAGAAATTGATATTAAACTAAATGATAATTTCAAAGCAAAATAACAACAAAAGGGAGAACAAACATAATGACAAGAGTTGGTAGGTGCAACTCCATTTCACACATTGTTACGAGATAATTTATTCCTCAAACCAAACATAAAGGCTTGCAAAGTAAATATATGTAACTAAACAAAAACAGAAATGATTAATGCTAATCTTTGGATATGAAAATTTAGCATTTTCCCATCTATATATCAAAATAACATCTGGTAAAAAATATATATATATCAAAATAACATAATATGCCCAAATCTTACGATACTATCTTAAATCTTGAATACATATAAAAAAGAGTATCTATCTTATTTAATGTTTGCAATTTAATTGTAACTGATAAAACCCCCTTCAAAAAAATTTAATTAATTATTCTCCATAATATATATATATAAAGTGGGGGAATTGGCTCCATAAATAAAAATAAATTAGAAAAAAGTCTCATTGCTTAAAACAATGTAAAAATTAGTAACTTATAGCAAAAAAAGACCATTGATCAATTCATTATGTAAAACTAGTTACCTCACTCAAAAAATAATCACACTCTCATTTTGAGAGTGTATTACACTCTCCATTTTATAAATATTTTAAAAATTAATATTAATTAACATCAAACTTTAAATAATTAAAAACTTAATAAATAAATTTTAAAAACACATTTCAATTAAAATTTTAATTTATTATTCTATTAATGTAATGTTTTTTAATTTTCTTAAAAATAAAATTTAAAATTTTTTTATTTATATTATAATCTTGCTAAATTTAATATTATACATTATTAATATAATAAAAGTAAAAAATAAAAATATCAAAAATTATAATTAATAATAAAAAATATATTAAATTATATTAATAAAAAATATATATTCTATATTAAAAAATTAAATAAAAAATTACTAATAAAAAATAACTA
>CATIWJ010306597.1:0-14834 GCA_949640765.1 Croton laevigatus
CCCTACAAATTACTAAATTTCAGTGTAATTAGTGCAAAAAAATAATTACCTAAAATTTGGCACAGATTAATTAATTATTTGAATTACTTTTATATAATTACCGTAAATTAAAATTTGTTTCTTTATTGTCATTATAATTTGGAAATTTTTTTGGGTATATGTCATATCTTGAATAATTAAATAATTACGAAAAATTTTTCTAATAATAATTTTATTAAATGGATGCACACTTAAATAAGATTTGCTTCCAAATAATTTTGATTTGCAAAATATAAGGAAATAAAAAATTTTCAAATCAAACACAATAAAGTGAGTCAATCCATAAAATTAATATCCTTAGTTTATGCATCCATTTAAGCCAATTAATAAAATTAATATATTTAGAAGAAAATCAAATTTGAATAACTTTCCAATTTTAATTACTATTTAAAGTGTTTCATTATTAAACTAAAGTCAAAGTAGTTAGATTAACAAATTTCATGTTATTTCCCTCTATAAATTTTTTTGTTTTGCTTTTTATATATAATAGATTTTGAGTCTAGTCGTTTTGATGGGTTAGAGTGGACAAGAATATAGTTCAATTTCATTTTTTAATTTCAACGTTTAGAATGTCACAAAATAACAATTTTTTAAAATTATGCTTTATAATTCGTAATTTGGTATTTTCATTATTATTATATGTTTTATTATTATTATTATTATTATTATTGAGAATTATGGTAAAAAAATACAATTTGTTCAATTTATAATAATAATAATAATAATAATGATGATGATGATGTCAAATTAGGGAGAAATTCTTAGGTTGACTTAGGTTATGTTCGGACAAAATTAGCTGTTTGATTATCGTTTAGTTATTTTGTGCTAGCTGTTTATAAAACGCTAAAAGCTACTTTACCGAATGCTATAAAAAATAGTTTTTAATGAAAATACTAAAAGCTATTTTAAAATTGTTATCGAACACAGCTTTAGTCTTCCACATCACTTATAGACTAAACCAATTAGATTTTGCCACCTAATTTTTGTGTTAAAATTAAATTATGAATTTAAATATTGTAATAAAAATAATTTATTTCCCTTTTTAACCCAGCAACAACTAAGAATTTTATAATATGTAAAATGAATGAATTTGCAAAAAAGTCTGCAACAATAAATTGTTTGAATTTAGTGTTAAAGTTGCTGGTTTATGTATTTAGTATTAAAAGTTATGTTCAGTAGGCTAAGAACGGTGAAAACACAAAAAAAATGAAGAAGGTTGTTCATTTGGACATAAGTGGCTTATTCTTATTCTAATAATATAAAATCTCATGTTTTAATTATCTGCAATATGCTTTCAGACTAAATATGAAACTCCAATAACCATAGTGATTTGGTGGTCATTTGCTAATATTGGTTCTATGACCAATGGATCTGGATAAGAGGGAGCGAAGCCGATGCCATTATAGATGTGGTGGAAGCCAAACCACATGCATGAACAGATTAAAATATGATTGAGAATGGGGATTTATTCCATCAAGGAGAAGATATAGTGGTTGTCGTTGGCTTAGAGAGGAAAAATAATTACCATAATTAAATTCATATTTTCTGTAAATAAATTCATTATTGAATTTTAATTTAGTGATGATATGGCATAATTTTAATAGTTGGCAACATCTTCTTCTCTGTATTGACCTCCATGATTTTTTTTTGCTATTGCTGCTTTCTTACTGCGAGGATGAAAATATGCTTCAAACTTTTGGTGATGCAATTCTATTGTTATGGACTTTCAAATTCTTTTGTTTCTGTAGACTATAGTTCACCAGTTGAAGAACATCTAAGTTTTTGTCTTTCTAATAAATGTTTATGATGGATTTATTGTGTTTTTGGATTTTTTAGATAACTAGAAGGTAAGTAGGAGGATAGTGCATTTAAAGAGTAAATACAATAGAATATTCAGCCACATAGTTCATGTGAATTTCTGAAAGAAAGAAAGAAGAAAAAGTTATCATTTTAAACGTGCAAAAATAGAAAGTAAGTGATGTTTGCTGTAGGATTAGCATAAACATGCCTTTTTAGTGTTTAATGATTGATTATTGTGATTGTATGGGTCTTAATTTAACTTTTGATGGTACAAGAGTGGGTAAAAATTAGACACCTTCTGTTTTAGAAATTAAGGAGGATGATTGTGTTATTGATGCTTGGACTGAGGTTAATGGTGGTGGGGAAGGAGTAAATCTAAGAACTGCTCACCAGAGTCAATTTCGTTTATTTTAAGAATTTTGAGTCTACTCGTTCTGATGGGTTGGAGTGGACAAGAATATGGTTCAATTTCATTTTTTAATTTCAACCTTTAGAATGTTACAAAATAACAATTTTTTAAAATTATACTTTATAATTCGTAAATTGGTTTACTTTGGTCTTTTCATTATTATTATTATATATTTTATTCTTTATTATTATTATTATTATTGAGAATTATGGTAAAAAAATACAATTTGTTCAATTTATAATAATAATAATAATAATGTCAAATTAGGGAGAAATTCTTAGGTAGACTAAGGTTCGGTTCGGGCAAAATTAGCTGTTTAAGCAGCGTTTAGTAGTTTTGTGCTAGTTGTTTATAAAATGCTAAAAGCTACTTTACTGAATGCTATAAAAAATAGTTTTTAATCAAAACATTAAAAGTTACTTCAAAACTGTTATCGAACACAGTTTTAGTCTTCAACATCACTTAGGCTAAACCAATTAGATTTTGCCACCTAATTTTATTGTTAAAATTAAATTATGAATTTAAAAATAGTAATAAAAATAATTTATTTCCCTTTTTAACCCTGCAACAATTAAGAATTTTAGAACATGTAAAATGAATTAATTCACAAAAAAGTCTACAATAATAAATTGTTTGAATTTTGTGTTAAGTTGCTGGTTTATGTATTTAGTATTAAAAGTTATGTCCAGTAGGCTAAGAACGGTGAAAATACAAAAGAAATGAAGGTTGCTCCTTTGGACATCAGTGGCTTATTCTTATTCTAATGAAAACGCAAAAAACTCTATTTCTTCCACTTTTGGTGGAAAGAAATATTCTTTTTGTGTACATCATTATTACTAAGATTATTATCTTTAAGACATATATCTCTCGATTTGGCTATGCAAATAATGAAATATATTCTTATATGCAATTCATAGAATGCAACAAATATGATTTGGCGAGCTTTATAAAATAATAAAATCGACATCTTATTTTAAAAATTTTCAATAATGCTACTTCAGGAGTATACTCAAAATATGAACTGGATCCCAAAAAATTGTATTATTTGTGTCATATATATAATAATAATAAATTTTCTTTATATTGCTACTTCAAGAGCAATATGCAAGACATTAATGAGATCTCGAAATTTATACTTAAACATATGTGTCATCGTATATTAATAATATATATATATATATATATATTGATATTGCTACCTCAGGAGCAAATCAGATTTCAAATTACATCACTTTAATATTTGAGCAAAGCAAATCAATAATCTTAATCATAATTTAAATGCAAACAAAGCAAATTCTGTGATAAATAATTCAAGCTAATTTTCGGTTTTATATGATTTTGAAGCTCTCATGTAGTATCTAGCAAGAGACATAAACATAATTGGACCTAAAAATTAACTATGACAATCACATGAGACATGCATAAAAATTAATGTAATTGCAAGTACAAACTTTAATTTGACTTTCCTTGACACAAGCTATGCTTTGAACTTGGCTCCTTCACAAAATTATCATGAACTTTATTTTTACTTTTTCTTTTATGAGTTTCTATAAAAAACACAACAAACACTTATAGATGTTCACAATCCAAAACTAATATACACCACTGAGCACTATCAACTACATGACCAAAGGAACCAACTTTTAAAATCTAATAAGGAATGAAAAAAGTAGTTTTTACCTCAAATAATTGCAAGAAATTGCTTTTCCTTGCTAGAAACATGTTGTAGAAACTTATATTTATATAATAAAGCTAAGCCAAATCATAATAGAAGATAAATTTCATGGCAATCAATAGAAGTTTTTAAATTCAAAGAAATTTTCAGAACCACACCACTTGCCATAGAAATCAAAATATTGTAACAAGAAGCACTCTTTTTATTAGAGAAACAGAAAACTTATCAGGGTTGAAAAAAATAAATAAATTAAAGCTGGAACCTATACATCAACAATCAGTGATTATAAAGTCGAAGACACGACGATCAATCTGTTTGCGTTGCACTCTTTCTATGCTTGTTGTAAAATTGTTTAAGTATAAGTATTGAATCTAACTCACCTATATATTTTCTCAAAAAATGTAGTAGATGAAATCTTATTTCTTCAATTGTAAATAATAAATCCATAAAAATTGGAAGCTCTATCGATCAATCGTACTGATAATGCACTGTAAAAATAAAAGAACAGAAAAGAAATGAGAGAGAAGAGAGAAAAAAATATTATTTTATGTGGGAGGAGAGGTGTTCTTGTAAAATAACAAAACGCGTATTGTTTAGTCCAGCTGTAATATTACCTCAATTGAGTATATATTATATAATATATAAAAAATACTAAGACTAAATAATAATTATATTTGTCTTTTTCCCCATTTAGAAACTCTTCTAAAATACACTAATAGAGAAGGGAAGATAAGAATATTGGTCCAGATAGATATCTACTTATTTTATAACACTCTCCCTTTGATGTTTAAAGAATATGACTCGTTAAAACCTTACTAAATAAAAACGACGTGGGAAAAAAAATTTAGTGAGGGAAAAAGAGTATATAATTCTTTTCTTGAATACGTGGTGAAAATACAGCTTCGTTAAAAACCTTTACCAAGAAAATCCAGTGGGACAAAAACCTTGGAAAAGACAAACGAGTGCAATGCATATTTTAAATTTTTTTTTTTAAAAATAATGAAAGAAGGAAGTGTAACTTTGTCGAGGATGAGTCTGTCTTTTTTATTAAGGTTTTTAAGATTGTTGTAGAGCTAGTATTTGCTACTTCATATAACAATGTGATTGGTTCTTCTCTGTATTGAACCCTAGTTAGTCCCATCATTTTTTTTTTCTTTTGCTTCTTTCTTACTGAATTTGATTAGTAGATTGTGATTCACATAATTTATAGACCTATGGTTATGGAGTTTCCATGAAATGTATAGATTAGTTTAATTCCAAGTTTTTTTTCCCCTTTATTGTGGTTGGCATAATTTATAAACTTAGGTTTTAAACAGAAAAGAGGCTTTTCACTTTTCTTTTTTTTAAATAAGAAGATCATTCTATTAGTTATAGAAAAATAGAATGTGAATATGAGAATAAGGATATACATAATGACATTAACTCACCAACCAACTAACGCATTTTTTCTGTTTTTGTATGTAAATTTTGAATAAGGAGTTCCAATAATATAGAAATTCACGTCTAAGCAAAGTATACCTAGTTAATATGATTTGAATTAAATTAACTAATTATGAATAATTATATAGTATTCTTTATTGAAATATGATTTGAATTTAATTAATTAATTAATTATGATAAATAATTATAAAAATATAACTTTAATCTTGATAATATATATTTTATAGTTTTGTTTTGGATCAAACCAATGTTCCTTATTCGTACATTTATATATGTTATAGATAGATAGATAAATTATAGAAATAAGTAAATTTATCATAAATAATAATTTTAAGTGAAAAATAAAATTTTAAAGACTAATTTAATGTTATGATATAAATGATAAATTAAATTACTTTAATTTATTATTTTAATTTTGAGAAAAATTTCGAGGAGCTACAAATGGTACTTTGAATCGTTTGATTAGCTATAATTTGCAGCTTTAATTTAGGAATTTGTGGAGCAAAGCAAATTACAAAATGAAAATCTATGTAACAATATATAATAGGAGGGTTTTGGAAAAAAAAATGGTAACCTATTGTAAAAATAAAAGAGTAGTAAATAAATGATAGAGAAGAGAGTAAAAATACGAGAGACTGAAAGATATATACGTAATATTAAACCGGTGGGAAGAAATCCTACTACAGATAAATATGTGGGTCCAGATAGACATCTATTTATTTTATTACACTCCTTTTAAATTTGTAAAGAATATACCTTATTAAAACCTTACTAAAACGTCTTGTGGAAAAAAAATAATTTAGTGAACAAAAAGAATACATGATTATTTACTTGAATATGCTTATATCCCAAATCAGAGTGTAAGAAATATGGACTTTAGAGGGCTAAAAGAAGGTAAGCCTTACCCCTCCTTTCCATTATGTATAATTCCGTAGTCCCATTTTAAATAGGGTACGAGATAACTTAGGGGGCGTTTGGTTGGGGGTAATCAGGAAAGGGAAAGGGAATGAAACCTTTAATAGGTGTTTGATTGGCCAATTTAATGATTCTCATTCCCGTTTTTTAGTATTGATTTTTCCCTAATTCCCCCAAATTGATTACTCACACCCCCTAGGGAATTCTATTTCATTCTCTCTTTCTCTCTCTTCTCATGCATAATAATAATAAATAATAATAGTATTAATAAATAGAAATAAATAATAATAAAAAATAATAATAGTATTAATAAATAGTAATAATAAATAATAAATACATAATAATAATAATAAAAAATACATAATAATAATAATGAATAATAATAATAAATAATCAATATACAACAAAAATAATAATAATAATAAATAAATAAATACATAAATAATAATAATAATAATAATAATAAATATACAACTAATAATAATAATATGGGGGTTAGTGACAACTTAAAGTTGAACCTGCCTGCCTTTTCTCAGATTAATTATTTAAAAATTTCTATTATTAATTTCACTATTTATATATCAGAGGTCTACTTCCATAAAAGAGATTAAGATAGTTGTATTATTGAGCTTTTGTTTAGTGTATTCCAAACTTGCCTTAGAAATATGAGGAATAAATAATTTTTTATGATACTGCTCTTGTAATAGATCATGGAGACTTTTTTTATTTTTTAATTGTGAGATTAGCCTATGTCTTCTGTCATACAGCTGATCAAGCCTGATTTTATTATGATGTTTGTCTAAAGGGTTCTGGCAATTCCAGAATCATTGTTCCATTGTTACCAATAATCAAAATAATAATAATTATAATCAAAATAATCATAGTAATCAACAGTATTAAACGTACATTCATTATTAAACATTTCATCTATTGCCCTTTTTTCTCTTTCCATTTCAACATTAAACATATCATGTATATAATAAACTATTTTTTCTTTTAATTCTATTGGTAGAAACCTGTTGGAGTTATTACTATACCAAAGAAAGCAATATAATTTTTTGTTCATTTCGGGTTCACGCATGTCCCACCAGTCATACAGTCCACGTCTAGTTCTATACTGTTCATTATATTCATATTGTTTAATCAAAACCATTTTTAATTAAATATCTCTTATCATTTATTTTTAAGATAGAAAGAAACATATATTTAAAGAATTAAAATAGTTATATTTTATTTAGTTCATACAGAATTCATATAATTCTAAAATTTGTTGAAGTTCAGTTCAGTATTAAAAATATCCTGATAAAATTTATCAAAACCAAAATAAATAAGATATATTAGTCCTAATTAGATGTATTATGCTTCTTTGATGGACACTCATTTTTTCGTTATTGTTGGGTACTCAACTGCCTTTTCCATAAGGTCTTATAACTTCCCCTAAGCTTACGTCTTTTGTGTTATAAGAAGATAAAGAACATCAACACCAATATATCTATTTATACAGGTTTAGATAAATTTTCTTAATAAAGAACTATAATTAAACTTTAGTCTAATATAAATCCCACATGTTCTTATAAACTAAAACTATTAGAATTCTAAACGTGATAGTTTCTCAATATATTAAAATAAATGATCAAAGATTAATTTTAGCTAATCATGGTTTTAGTCAATTTAAACAATATTAACTAAAAGATGCAGTATGCTTATGCAAGGCTAGGATTTGAATATGGGTACCTGCACATATCTCATTAGATCATAAAAGTTTGGGTCAATTATATTGAAAATACCTGAACTTTGGGGATTCTTTCACCGTGGTACTTAAACTTTAAATTCTTTCACAAAAATAGCTGACTTTTCAAAGAATTTGCAGAAAAATTGTTTTTGCAGGTAATCAGGTAAGCTACTGGTAATTAGCTGACGTGGCAGCTATTTGGATCAATTTAAAATTTTCCATTACCCTCCTCAAATCAAGGAGGACTAAACTGAAATTTTTTATCCTCCTCCTCCTCTTACTTTCTTCCTCCGACCAACCTCACCGCCATCAATACCAGATCTTCTTCCACCCATCCGACCAAAAACAACCTAAACTGTTCGATTCCCTCATAATCAAAGGATTTTGGTAGCTCTTGATTTGAAATAACAAATTAAATCAAAATCAGAAAAAAAAATTACCAAAAAAAAAATCATGACAATACCAATCTCGTCGCACCAAAAATTACCAAAAAAATTACCAAAACTAAGTGAAGCAGCAGAAGCAAGATACGCACCTTAGTAGCTAAAGGCTCCAAATACAGAGCATTGATCAAAACCGTCGAAAGTGACTATGATTTATTCTGGATTAAAGCTAACTAGTGGGCATTTGGCATTTGAAAAACAAGATTATAAGGAAAAAACTTAGTTTAATATATGTTATTGTAAAGAATTACGGCCTCTTGGCGAGGACCCAGATCAATGTAACCTCTAATCAAAGCATTCCAAAGAAAGAAATTTCTTTGGGACATTTTATCAAATGGTTTATATGCACGAATAGTTGAAGAAACAAGACACTTTATAGTAATAATCATAGTGGAAAGATGGAGTATATAGCGAAACCCAGTTGCCATAAGCAATGCAGGAATGAGCTTAAATTGAATAATGATAAGAATTGATTTTCGATACATTTTTTGTTGTATCCACCCCAATACTTTTGCCTATATCTCTTGCATCTTTCGCTGCTTTAACTACTCTTTCCTTAACTTGAGCTTTTTGAGTCACTGCTTCTTTAACTTCATGGGTTTTATCCGAAGCTCTCTCATATGCTGTATCCACCCCAATATTTTTGCCTAAATCTCTTGCATCTTTCGCTGCTTTACCTGCTTCACTTACCAAAAAAAAAAAATCATGACAATACCGATCTCGACATTCCTATTGTATCCAGATCTCGTCGCCCTATTCGTGGTGGTTGTGGTGGGGGAGGTGGGAGAGGATTTTATGGAGGATAGAGCAAAGGAGGCGGTGATGGAGGGTCTAAAGCGGTCACGGTGGTTTTCAATAATGAGGAAGGGTTGAACATTTGTATTTTGGTCCTTGTATTTGAATGAAAAATTTAAATAGGTCCAATTTGGATAAAAAAGAAGAGAGTGAAGAAAAATAGGTGTATATTTGTAAAATTGATAAAAGCCACGTCATTAGTTTTACCGGTTGCAACCTATAAACCGTTTAAAATGATTTTTGTGCAAATTCTTTGAAAGGTCAGCTATTTTTGTGAAAGAATTTAAAGTTTAGGTACCGCGGTGAAAGAACCCCCAAAGTTCAGGTATTTTCAATGTAATTGACCCTAAAAGTTTAGAAAGAGAGAAAGAAGAAATCCAGTCACACTTAGGATAAGAGAGATATAGAAGAAGGGCGAGTTCAACTCAAGCGTGAAGTGCTCGGAGTTGTTCTCTTTCTTATTTATAAGCAAATCATTACATAATTTTTACATTAACTACCCTTTAGTCGAAGGGGATTTTTGGAAAGATAAACTGATGTATACAATGACATAATTTTTACAAACGCATTGGAATCCGATAAAGCTTTGTAGGCCAACTCACAGAAACAAAATGACAAAATAAAATAATTATACAAGATAAGAGGAATCTACCTTTATCGAAATATCTGACCCCAAAAGGCTAAGCACTAGATCTGCTTTGATTCCTTTACAGTATTTTCCATTTTTATAGTGGGTGGATCCCACTCTTCTTATCTTCAATTATTCATATGTTTCAAGTGGAGTTTGTGGATTGAAGCTAACTGTTCTACTTCAGCAATGGCATGTATCTTTTCATAAAATTCTTCAATATAAGTAAAAGGAGCATAGACTTTACAAGTTGGATTTTGCATTGTTAATCCATAATATTCCATTTTGATTTTCTCCAAGCAATTGAATTCTATGGACATAACCATTACCTTCCAGTGTTTTGCTTGTATATCTAATGAGTTTCCACAGTGCCATTGCATCCCATGTTTTGTTGGAAGTTTATCATACCATTCTTTGACAGTCTCTTTAGTATTAACATAAATATTATGATAAGCAGTATCAACCGGTTTGCCATTAACAAACTGTGGTAGAGCAGAAGTTATTTCAAGATTTAAGAAAGATGCACATTTTCCCATAATATACCCCAATAATTCTTATAGATAGGGAATTTCACCAGTGTATAGGAAGTTTGGAACCAATAATGTTGCAAGATAGCCATATCTGAATAATAGTTCAATTGTAATAGGAATCCCCATAAACTATTTAACTTCAAAATATCAAGGATCTATTAATGCTTTAGGAATAAATCTACATACTTGGCATTCACAGTAAGACAGTCCTAGATGATTTTCACTTTGACAAGTAGCATATTTCTTTTCATAGTGAGCTTTGATAAAACTAATTTCGCCAGAAATTATAATTCCAGGAGTTTTTTTTCCATCTCTAACCTGCACATTTAGCAAAAAGTTGTACAAAGCCTCAAATATTCTTACATCAATATGTAAACGAGATTTGAGACAATTAATCCCATTATTCCAAGTAATTTTTTCAAATAGTTGAAATCCAGTAGAATCAGCAACATTATATCTAGTAGGAATACCTGAAGGACTGTAAGCCTGTATTTCTTGGGTCTGGCCCATTGAGCTTTTCCCTTTATCTAGAGCAGTATGAACCTTTAGTCTATTAGACAAGGCTTCTTCATAACTTTTAACAGTTTTTAGCTGCTCTAGGCCTGTAGTTGATCTAGTATTTTCATTAGGCTGGTCTGGGCCTAACTGTATTCAATCATCCAAGACAATTGGTTTAGGAGTTTGTGGCCTAAGTGAAATTCCAGTATTAGTTAAGCCAGTAGAAGGAATTTCTTTAAGATAGTCTTGAGGTAGTTTGTAAGACACTCCTATGAACTTTTTAGCAAACTCAGTGGCTTCCTCAAAACTATAAAAACCTTTAAAATTTGGATTCCTCAAATGAGAGAATCTAAAATAATTGTTTAGGACTATTTGTAGTGATTGCCAGTTTGAATAAATTCCTGCCTCAGTATTAGTTGTTAACACATAATAGGAATAATGCTTTGTAGTTGAGGCCTGTGGGATTCGCAAAAAGTATTTTATTTAATGCCTTGATAGTAACAACCTTCTGGCCCATAGCCCTTGGGCTATCTACAGTCTGAATTGTCCAAATATTATCAATGAGAACCTGTTGAACAGTATTTAATCTTTCTCTATTTGGAGCTACAAATGTTTTATTGCCTTTGTGAATTTGTAGTTTTATATCACCTATATTAATGTGTTCTTTGCCTTGTAAATTCATCGTGCAAAAAATTCAAGATAAATAAGATGTTAAATGGGATAAAATATCAGGACCAATATTATTTTTTCCCTTATATGCTCACATTTAAATTGTAAACCTAATTGTAGTAAATTATCTTTAAACTTTAACCACCTGTTTGACCTTAATTTTTTTCTCATTTTTTGATTCTGCAAATTTAACTATTGCTTTACAGTTCATTTTAATTGTAATTTTCTGTTTACCTAAAATAAATAACTTAAATTTTTCTAATACATATATTATAGACAAAACTTCATAATCTAAACTAGTAAGGTACCCTTTTCTTTATAATTACTAGAAGCATATCTACACAATTGTTCTAAATCAGTAGAATACTCAGACTGTTTTTTAAACAACATTCCCGATCATCCATCTTTAGATCCATCAGTTTGGACTATTAAATAGTCAGTTGAGTGGTAATGCTATTGGTTTAATATTTTTAACTAAATTTTTAATAATTTGAACTTATTTGATATCTTCTTCATTAAATTTTCTATTTCCTTTGGGAGATGCCTTATTATATAGTGGTCCAGTATATTTGGATAGATTTGGTATATAGTTTCTGGCATAGTTAACTAATCCTAAAAATGCCTGTAATTGTTTTAAATTTTCTAACTTATCTGGAAATTTCAAAACTTTTCTAGCTATACTTTTCTAGCTATATGAGGTTGTAATTTAATAGTGCCTTGTCCTATTTTTACACCTAAAAAAAGATATATATTGTTTAAATAGTTCTATTTTTTTTAAACACAACTAACCCATGAGATTTAAACAAGTTTAAGACAGTATACAAATGTGCTATATGCTCTTTTTCATTTTTTGAAAATACAAGAACATCATCAATGTATAGACATGTAAAATCAGAATAGTTATTGAAAATATTATCTATTTTTCTTTGAAAAACTTGTGGCGCATTTTTTAATCCAAATGGCATAACCTTCCATTCATAGTGCCCTTCAGAATAAGTGAAAGCAGTCCAAGGAATAGAATCAGAATCCATTTTAACTTGCCAAAACCCTGATTTCATATCAAACTTAAAAAACTATTTTGCATTTTGAATTTTATTAATTAAAACATATTTGTCCGGAATAATATATCCATCATCTCTAATGTTGTCATTTAATTTAGTATAATTAAATACCATTCTAGATTGTCCTCTTTTCCTTTTACTTTCTTTTTGTATTATAAATGTAACACCCTAGTTTTTAAATATTGATTTTTAGTTAAAAAGGACGAAATTGAAAATAAAATTTATTTAAAGGTTATTTTAGAAATTTTGAACTATCGGTATTCCTGTAAATTTATGAAATAGTGAAGGGCATTATAGTCTAATTGGTATACGTAAATTGATTAAATAGTTGAGGGTATTTCAGTATTTTCATTCGAAAGATATTTTAAATAAATATTATTATTATTATTATTATTATATTTAAAAAAAATAATTAAAAAAAAATAAAAATTGAAATTGGGAACCCCAATTCTCTTTTCTCAATTTTCGTTCTCCTTCCTTCCCATGGTGACCGGCAGCACAAGCAGCGGCAAGAACTCAGACGCCGCGCCACCACTGCCCAACACTGGCGGTACCTTCTTCTCCTCCATCTTCTTCTTCTTCTCCGGTCGATAAAAAAGAAACAGAGAGAAGAGAGAGAATCGCAACGCGAAAGAAAGAGAGAGACCAGACTGCCGACAATGATTCCGGCCGCTCCGGTGGTCGGTTGGCGAAAGCAAGGGATGATCTGGAACCCTCTCGTCACAAGCTTTCCGACGGTGGTGGTGTTGTCGCCGATCTGAAGCCCGAACGATATTTGCGTACAAACTTCTGACGCCGATTTCGACGGCAACCTGCGGTTGTCCATCGGGTTTGAAGGTAGTTTTAGAATCCTTACTTTATGAGCTTCCATTTGATGTAAAAATATTGTTGATTGATCACCAGAATCTTCGGTTATGTTTTCCGGCGAAATCGTTCGGATTTCCTTGATTTCCGGCCAAACGGTCAAGATTCCGTTAGATTTGATTACATATTTGAGATGCTTGAACCGAGAGGATTCTGAAAATGTATTTTGTGTCAAATTTTGACTTGTTTTGCAGACTTTCGATCGTTTTTCGGCAACTGTCCGGCGGAATTCCGGTGACCAAAATATTCCTCCAGCGATCGAAATATTCCCTCCAGTGAAAAATTTTGATAGATCTTATTTCACATCGTTTCGACGAGCTGAATCCGAATTTGAACTCCGTTTGACGAATTGAGACCCCGAACTACCAGAAATGTAAAGTCCGTAATTTAATTATTGGAATTTAAATTATTAATGTTTTAAATTTTAAATGCGATTAGAATTGGAAATAAAATTAAAAGAAGATGATTAAATATAAATAAAGGAAATAAATAATAGTGGAATTGGGAATTAAATTATAAAATGGAATTAATTACGGATCCTAAGAAAATACGATTGAAATAAATTAATAATAAGAACTCGGTTTATATAATTAGCTGATAGAAGTAATTAATTAGCGAAATCATTTTATTGTGATTAGTGAAAGGACAGAGGACAGTCCGAGAGGTATTATGAAGGTAGAAAATACGAGAATACTAAAGGGACTAATGCGTAGGACTTTATCTGCGGACTCTACCAGGTTCGATACTTTTTAGTATTTGAACTGAATCTTTTATTTTTAAAATGCATATTTTAAATGAGCATTATTTTATGGAATTTTAGATAAATATTTTGTTGGGCACTCGAACGTGTGTTCGAGTCAGATTAGATATCTTATTATATTTATGATACCGACGCGGTAAGCGCAGATGCGATACCACCGGCGTGGTAAATGAAAAGTATGATTTCAAAATTAATATTTGAATTCCAAAAATATGTTTGAGATGAACATAACCATGTGGAGATTTACTGATCGAGAAAATGGATATTACAAAGATTTGATAATTTTGAGAAAGCATGAAAAATGAATTATGCTATTGAATAAGAAACAGAGTTGAACACCATGATTGATAAATAATTGATAAAAGGAAATGAAACATATTTTATAAACTCTACTTGGTTATGGATCTAGTGATAAGTATATGTCGACATATGGGCAAAACTCCTGTACAGGTGAACAAATGGAAGTGAGATAATGAAGTAAAATGGTAGTAGGGTGAATAAACAGGCATAACTACGGGTTATGGCCTATAAAATGGAAAATGGGCGTACAGTCTAGAGGGCTTACGCAACGTATTG
>CATIWJ010306600.1:0-10935 GCA_949640765.1 Croton laevigatus
TACAACAGAAATCCCAAACCACTTCCACAATAATAACCTTCCTCAACTATATCTTCACGCAATACCAAACCTCAATCAAAATCATTCGTACCGATAATGGTACTGAATTTTTAAACACTTCTTTCAAACAGTACCTAGACAACAAAGGCATCCTTCACCAACCAATCTGCCCCTACACTCCCCAACAGAACGGTGTAGTTGAACGTAAACACCGCCATCTACTTGACACTGCCAGAGCCCTACGTATTCAAGCCAATTTACCCAAACGTTTTTGGTCTGAATGTATCCTAACAGCTACCTATCTTATAAACCGCTTACCCACTAAAACCTTGAATTGGAAAACCCTATATGATCTACTTCACCAAAGTCAACCCACCTATGGTCATTTAAAAACATTTGGATGTCTTTGTTTTGCCTATGACCCTACCCCTCACAAAGATAAATTTAGTAATCGTGGGATACGATGTCTGTTTCTAGGATATCCACCCAACCAGAAAGGCTACAAACTATATGATCTAGATCAACACAAAATACTCATAAGCAGAAATGTAGTCTTTTTTGAAACCATTTTTCCCTTTCAAAGTTCCTCAACCAACTCCAACCAGATCACACAACCCATCCCAACTCACCCACTTCCCGTGGTTCAAACCGTTTCAGAACACAATATTACCTCTGACACTTCCTTACCGTTGTCATCTTCATCTCAAAACACTTCAACCCAACTAGTTCAACCCACTTCTTCAGCTACAACACTTCCTCACACCCCACCTCGTCGTTCCACTAGATCTAGGGCACCTCCAGCTTGGCTACAAGATTTTGTTTCTTTGACCCAGACCTCAATAACGCCTGTACATCAATAACGCCTTCCTCTATGGACATCTTGATGATGAGGTCTATATGACACCACCCCTGGGTTGTTTAACAGCACCACCTGGGCTTGTTTGTAAGATCAAACGTTCTCTATATGGTCTTCGGCAAGCCAGTAGACAATGGAACCTTGAGTTCACTCAATTTCTAATTTCTCTAGGGTTCCATCAGTCTCTTCATGACTATTGCTTATTTACAAAAGGGAACAACTCAAAATTTGTTGCTGTCCTAGTATATGTCGATTATGTGCTTATAATGGGCTCCAATTGTAAACTTATTGAGTCCACTAAATCAGCTCTACATTCCCAGTTCACCATCAAAGATTTAGGATTTATCAAATATTTTTTGGGCCTTGAGGTTGCTCGGTCCACTACTGGGACTCTCATAAGCCAACATAAATTCATAATGGATTTATTCATTGAAACGGGTCTTCAGAATTATAACTCAGCTTCTTCACCTTTGTCTCCAGGAATTCATCTTCAACCTTCCACCGGCGACCTTTTACCTCATCCTGATCAATACAGACATCTCATTGGTAAACTTCTTTACATCAATTTCACAAGACCAGATATTAGTCATGCTGTCCAACACCTTAGTCAATTCATGGCTTCTCCCAGAAAACCCCACATGGATGCAGCTCATCATCTCCTCCGCTATCTCAAAGGAACTGCCTCTCTTGCTTTGTTCTATCCCACCAGCATGACTCCTAAACTCTCTGCATATTGTGATGACGATTGGGCCACTTGCACATTCTCACGCAAGTCCTTAACTGGATATTGTATTTTCTTTGGTGGCTCGCTGATTTCCTGGAAAACAAAGAAACAAAATACCGTTTCAAAATCTTCTGCCGAGGCTGAATACCGGAGCATGGCTTCCACCGTTTATGTGTTGATTTGGATATCGCACATGTTTCAGGAATTCCGGATTTCTATTCCCTTACCTATCCCTTTGTTTTATGACAACAAAGCTGCCCTTCACATAGCAGCAAATCCCATTTTCCATGAGCGGACTAAGCACCTTGATATCGATTGTCATCTCGTTCGACAATACCTTCAACAAGGATTTACTTCCCCAGCTCATGTTTCATCAAAGATGCAGTATGCTGATGTTCTTACAAAGCCTTTAACTGGACCACAGCACTCAAAATTTTTGCCCAAGTTGGGTCTTCTTCCTTTGCCACCAGCCCCAACTTGAGGGGGGGATATAAAGTATATAATATACATGTACATATTAGTCATTTTACTTTGTATAGCTGTGATAAGTTAGTTACTTAGTTACACTGTATATAAATACATTTGCTGCTTATTGTACATTTTCCAGATTGAAGAAATACAACATTTCTCTCTGATTACACTTCATTAGGTTAGCATCATTTTATTCTTTGTCATTTAGTGAATTTGGTTGAAAAAAAATTATTATTTTAATTCTACTATTTATCATTTAGTGAGTTGGATTGAAAAAAAAAAAAAATTTAAAGTATATGTCAGACTGATACAGAAGGTGGCAAAAAAGGTAAGAAAAGAGTATGATTTTTAGTTGAGAATAGGTGGATCACAGGTAATAGAAAAAGGGTGATTTCTACTTATCATTCCCATTAGAAACAAAAATCTAAGGCTTAATTTGTTGACTTGATAAAATTACTTTTTTCTTTTTCTTTCTTTTTCTGTTATACTACCTCCGTCTTTTTCATTTCTTAACACCCTGAAAACATAAATACCAAGAAATCACAAATACCAATACACAAATAATAATAAATAATTACTAATCCTTTACACCACTTACTTTTTCACCAATACCAATAAAAAAATAATAATAAACAATTACAAAATTTACTATAAATGGAAATATAAACAACCTAAAAAGACACTCAAAAAAGGAAATATAAACATTTCAAAAAGACGGAGGTAATAATTATCAGTATACTATTTATTTGAATTAAATTTAAGACATGTTCTGTTGATGTAGATTATATTTCTTTTGTTTTTTTAGAATTTTTTTTTTACATAAATAGAAACGGATATGAATACAAAATTCGAACTCAGTCCGTTAGAACTCGAAAGCAAAGGTCTTACCACCTCTGCTGACTCTCAACTACATGTTTTTTGAGAATTTTTATGTACACGCAAAGTAGTATTTAAAATAATTCTTTTTATTTCCTTTTCTAGCAATCAACAATTTATTTCATCATTGTAGTTTGTAGATATTTTCTTTACTTTAGATGCTTTTGTATAAAGTATGCAGCTTCAAATACGTCATCCTCTATGTTAAAAATTAAAACCGTTATTTTAGGATGACAAGTTAAAGCTGAAAATTCTAAACCTGTACCTGAAATTAAGCCCATCTAGTATAATATAGCTTGATTTGCAATTTTTTACAAGCTAGATTTTGACCTTTCAAAGGCTAATTGAAAGGGAATTCTAATTATAATTATATGGAAACCAAGAAATAAAAACTAATATCCGTTGTTTAAAAAACTTTAAAATACATTACAATAATAATAATTTTCCTCCAATGAATTTCTGGTTATTTTTAAACAAAGCTAACTAGAAAGGAGATTATTTTTTGCCGGCTTGATTTCAATATGAATAAATTCAATTGGCAATGTAAGTTGAACTAAGAAAGTGATATGGACGTGGAGGCGAAGTTGGAGCTGGAGAAGTTGGACCGCAAGTCGGCTTAAGCTCGTTGCGGCAAATGTGACCAAAGATGATAGTGTATGATTCTGGCGATTTTTGGGCCAAATCCCATCGGAAACAGGCCAATGAGCAAAATACATCAGCTCATAGTTTCCATCACTTTTAGGCCAAATTTCATTGTTTGAACTTCCAAATTAGTGATTTAAGTGAAATAATACATTAATTTATTTATAAGTATGAATATAAATGCTATAGTAAAACGATAAATGTAAATTTTATAAGGCCTAAAATACTTCAAAAATGGGCAAGAAATTTAAACTAAATATATAATAAACACTATTTAATTTTTAAAATGATGTTTTTCTTCTCAAATTATTCTTTAAACATAAAAAACGATCCAATATAATTTTTTGTAGCTTTTCTTATTCTCCATTTTCGCATTTACACATAATTATTAACATTCACGAAGACTAAAAATTGACTGTTGTTTTAAAAGGATTGACTCACAAATATGTAAATCCGTAAATTAGGCCAATAACATATTTCGTACCATGTACTATCGCGAGAATTTCATTTTGCACCCCGTACCAATATCTCATCAATTTTAGCCCCTGAAGTATCATATATTTACGCCATCACACCCTCCGTCCACGAGATAACGGACGTGGATGGCGGGCACGTGACAGCTAAAATAGCATTACATAAAAAACTGAAAACGACGCCGTTGAGAAGTTTCTGAACCCTAGAAATGAAAATTAAAAGATGAAATAGTGCATCTTCTATTCTCCTCTGAAATTCATCAATCAGCTCTCTCAAAAGCTTCCCCACGTCTATCTATCATGGCAGATCGAAGAGAAGGAATGAGGAAAGTGGTGCTTTTATGCAAATGTATGAATGAGACAGTGATGCTAGTATTGAAATCTCCAAATAATCCGGGTAGGTTATTTCATAAATGTGTAGAGGTTGAGGGGAAATACTGTGATTTCTTCGCTTGGCACGATCAAGTGACACACCAGAAGAATTGGGTTGCACTACCGGCTAACCGTGAAAAGCCTAGGGAAGTTGACGAAACTTTTTGGGTTAGGGAAGATTTGAGCTTTATGAAGAGGATTTTTTAGGAGAGGGTGGCAGCATATTTGAGCATAATTGCAAATAATTTGGAAGCCATTAATGAAGAAAATGGGAATGGAAGAAAGCTTGAAGAGGTGAAGCTGATAGTGAAGCAAGCACTTAAGGAGAAGCTTAGTACTAGCAAATTTCAATTGCTGCTGGGAATGGGAATTAGGATTGGAATTTGCTTGCTGTTTTCACAACTGTCAAATGCTTAAGGAATTAGGTCTGTTGTTATGTGTAGGGTTATTTGGTTTAGGGTTTATCTTTTTGGTTTGGTAAACTGTTATAGCCAAATGTAATGTTGTGGTATGTATGAATGAAAAAAAAAATTACTTCTTAACACTTGTGCTAATGAGGATCATAAGCTGTGTTTCAACACTACCAACTCGCTTATTAGCATTTGTTTTTTTGGCATTCAATAAAAATGGAAAGGTCCCTAACACTACCAGCAAATGAAAATTAAAAGCAGTTCCATAACAAAGCTAGAATATAGCAATTGCCATGACCAAAAACAAAATGATGTTTCAACAATGCAAAATCACATTGAACCTGCACACAGCCCATACAAGCTGGTAATTGGCAATCGAAAATAATAGTAAAAAGTGCAATTCAACCTGCTAAAACCCATTCAAATATAATGCCATATAAGTACCAGTGAACCTGCACAATCCCATTCATCATAAGTCCAATCAACCTGCTCAATATCATTGAAAAATAAAGCCAATTGAGTTGCAGGTGCAAAATGTTCCCAAGTGCAAAAGGCACAATAAATATTGCCAACTTATGCACAAACATAGTTAACTGTTAAGGTGACTACAACAAAACAAGAGTCAAAAAATTCCCAACTGTCATGTGTACAAAAACATCATCAATTCAGCAAACAAAATAAACCCTCCATATAAAAACATCAAAGTACATCATCAATTCAACAAAACCAATAAACCAAAACGTTAAAGTATTCAATGTTATCCTCTTCCTCTTCCCTGGCTATGCTGTCTGTTCTGCAGTAGTTCAGTCACTGTAATGGCCCTCTTTCCCTTCCATTTAAGTCCCACTTTTCTTACACCAAGTGAAGCTTTAGCTTCTGAAGGCTGGAAAATTCATACAATTATATGTTAACAATCAATGTAGCTAAAAATACAACCATGTGTAAATTAAAATGGGAGAAGCAAGTAAACTTACAGTGTGGTGAATAAAGAAAGATAGATTTTGAGTACTTCCTCTTGGTTCAACATGTTGTGGTTAACTGTGTATGGATACAGGTGATGGTGTTGGCTGACTAAAACTACACCTCATTGATGGATCACTGCTCTTTTGCGTTGGTTCCTTAGGGTCAATGGACAAACTTGTTGGGTTTTGTTCATGAAAGTCTTTACTTGGAGTGTAAGAGCTTATTTTCCTCCTTGGCTTGATCTTCTTTGGCCTTGAACTTCCAGCTGCATCTGATTTCCCCTGATGTATGGCAGCTGCAACTCCTTCTCCAGCTTCAGACCCACCTTGAGTGCTTGATGATTTCTTTGACACAAACAAATGACATTGGGAGCCTTTAGTCAATAGGAGCCCTACTGCCCTCTTTGCGACCTTGGTCCATGGAGTCCAAAGAAGGTAAGAACTCCAACCTGTCCGATGCTTCTTCGACCAAATACAATATACAAGTAGGACCTGCACTATGAGCAAGCTGTGCGAAAAACCATTTCTTTTACATAAGAAACAAAGAAGATATTTAATAAACATTTATTGTAGGTTTCAAGCAATAAATAAGAAAAATAATAATGCAACATAAGATATGACACAAATATACCTGTCTCTTTGAAGGGCAGCACCTTACATTATGACTTCTGCTTTTGTATGATGAGCAATGTATGACCCTACCAACTCTTGAAGCTTTAGTGTTCCCTCTTTTTCCTTCTTCAATGCCCTTTCTTCTAGCAGTCTTCCTCTTGCCTTTCTTTGTAATAATTTCAGGAGCATCAATAGGTCTCTTGTCACTTGTAGGCTACATTTCCCTTCCCTTTAGAGGCTGCATTGAATACTGATATGCCTTCAAATAAGTGGCTTGATTGTACCATGAGTGTATAAAGTTGACTGGGTCCTTATTCTGGCTATATATAACACAAATTGCATGTGTACATGGGACATTTATGAGATCCCAGCCCTTACATGTGCAGCTGCAGTCTTCTAGTTTGACCACATGCCTATTTGCTGAATTATATATGTTAGCTACTTCATAGCCATCATCACCATTCCACTTCATGTATCAGTTGTAGCTAGCATTCTTATTCTTTTCCACCTTCTCCATAACCCTTGGAGCAATATTACAAACCTAAGTACTGGCAAAGCTTCTCTTCAAATGGATTCTCTTCATAACATCAACCCTAATATCTTCAAGCATTGTAATAATGCTTTTTGCTCTATGCTCAAGTATCCAGCCATTGAATGTTTCTGACAGGTTGTTGTCCACCAAATCAGTGTTAAAAGCTATTGATTGGAATGCCCTGGTCCAACATTGCACTGGGTAGTGCAAAGTATCATAAATTATTCCTTCTCCTAACTTTCCCAATTTTTGTAGATTTTCTGCAACTCTGCATTCTAGGAGCTTTTTGCACAAGCCCAAAAAGCCACCTTTCTTTCTTAGCCTCTCCATTTTTTAGCCCAGTTGGCATATACATGCCTTGCACACATCCTATGCTCTACCCTAGACAAAATGTTATCTAAAGCACCAAGCAACCCCTAAAAAACATAGTCATTGTTAGTTAATATGTCAAAATTCTAAAACAAACTGAAATAAGCACATTCAACTTGAATTTGCATACCTTTTGCATATTTGAGCAAATGCAATAACCAGCTCCATGTCCAAGCTTTAAGTCACTCTGGATGCATCTAAGGAACCAGGTCCAATTCTCCTTGCTTTCCACTTCACACACAGCCCAAGCTATGGGGAACATTTGATTGTTCCCATCCCTACCAATAGCACATAAGACTTGACCCTTGCATAATCCCTTTAAAAAACAACCCTCTAACCCTATAACCCTTCTACGGCCAGCTTTGAAACCTAACTTCAAAGCTTGAAAACAGAGGCAAAAAACTTGTGGCAGCCACTCTCAACATCATCAATTGACTCCACTACACAACTCGACCCTGGATATGTTTCTAGTATTTCTGCAACGTACCTATGAAGTAAGCCAAACTCATCCCTAAAATTACCAAGTATTCCCTTCATTATCTTATCCTTTGTTGCTTTACAAATACCTATACTAACATTCAGCCTGTATTCTGTTTTGAGGTGAATTTCAGTGTTTTTATCATGATGTTGGGTTGTTGAGTAACTCTATTCCTCACTAAATCTACTAACAATGCACTCTTCGCAAACTTACATTTGTTTACAGTCTAACATCTGTGATGAGGGGAATAGGTTACAACTTTCATTATGTCTTCATTGGGATTAGGGTTACTTGCATAAATAACCCAAGGACACTTTGGTGCACACTTCACCCTAACCCTCCTTTTCTCATTCTTTGTATAATACAGGCCAACCTTTTTCATGACTACATACTTTGCTACTGCATGCCTAAACTGGTAGACACTGTTAAAAACCATGTTAAGACAAAAAAAACTGTGGAATTTGCGAAGATGTATCATAATGGGGGTGAGTTGCTGGTCTCCTAAGGTTTCCTGCATCTATTTCATCATCAGAACAACTATAATAGCTTCCTAAGTCATCATTATCATAGTACTCTGAATGGCAACCATCATCACTTTCATTTCCACTCCCTTTAATGAAAACTTCATCATCAACATCTAATTCTTCACCTTCTAAATCATCATAATCACTACCAGCCTCCCCATGCTTATCACCCTCCTCTTCTCCTACAGCCTGCCCCTGTACATCACCAACATTCCTTCTAGGTCTACCCTCTTCAACAGTAACTGACTGTCTCACCTTTAACCTAGCAGTTATTAACTCATCATCTTTATCATCTGTAAGAAGAAAGTCATCTAGTGGTGATGGAGGTGGATCACTAACATTGGCCTCATTGTTGAAGTCAGGAACCTCAATCTCAGTTGAAAATTCATCATAATTCTCTAAAACCGGAGCATCTAATTCAACATCAGTTACTTCAGCAAGTTCACACATAGTTAAGCCCTGATAATCCTCATTAATAGCCCTAAACTTAACTCTGTTATCAACATTGGTAGGGTTACTAGCTAAATGAACAAATGGTTGAGGGTCAAAAGCAATGTTTTGGGTTAGGTTAGGATGCAAAAACCCTATGTGATCTACAATAAATGTAAGTGTATCACCATTACAAGCCTCTTCTCCTAACTTTGTAACACATGCTTCACTGTTCACAAACCTAAAAGGTCCTTTTTTCCCTAATCTGATGTACAATCCAAATATTTGGGAGTACTCTAGGTCTTTCACGTACGACATTATATTTTGGTACAACAACTCATCTACATCAATGAATTTGTTAATGGACTTCAACTTGCCATTATAGTAATTGAACCTAGGTTCCCAACCAAATTTCCCCCCATGTACAAAGGTCAATAAAACTTTTTTACTAACCATTTTAAGTATCTGCAAAAAAAAAATTAAGGATATTTTCAATTTTAACTTCCCACATTTCAAGCAACACTGCAAAATCACATAAATTGCCCAAAAATGCCCTAACCGTTACATTAACCCTAAATGTCCTGTAACCATAAATGTGTCTTCCCATTACTTTTTGTCATGTCATCACAAGCAAATGTCAATTAAAAATTCCATATCCAACTCATTCATTGCAGGAAACAACTAATATTTCAATTTTTAATATTAACCTTTCACACGACGAGGGACCACAGCTTGTTTGCTTATGCTGCCAACAATCGTTTTGCGATGCTAAGGGACCACCACTGTCTGCTCCAGGAACAATCCCAATATCGCAAATGGACGACCACGATGAATCCTTCCTCTCAACTTTTGAAGATTCTCTTCTTGCTTCTACACTATTTTTTCCCTCTTTTCCTGGACTTCAATGACGAAGGAATTTTAATTTTCATTTCTAGGGTTCAGAAACTTCTCAACGGCATCGTTTTCAGTTTTTATGTAATGCTATTTTAGTTGTCACGCGCCTGCCATCCACGTCCGTTCCACGCCCCGTTATCTCGTGGACGGAGGGTGCGACGGCATAAATATATGATACTTCAGGGGCTAAAATTGATGAGACATTGGTACGGGGTGTAAAATGAAATTCTCGCGATAGTACAGGGTGTGAAATATGTTATTGGCCCCATAAATTACGGTGCATTATTTTTGTGTCAAAACTCAATTTATCAAGTAATTAAATTATTTTTAAAAAATATATTAATATTATGTTGAAGATAAAATTGAGCAATAAATCTTTTATAAAAAAAAATGTAGAAAAATTTAAAAAATAATAAAGCACGTGATTTTGTGATAGATCTCATTTTATTTATCGACTAGATGAGATCATATTATTGATGCTTAGTAGTGGTTTATTAAGATTGTACAATGTATAGGCATGTACTTACTATTTCTTCTCAAGGGTTTTTTTCTTTTTTTTTATTTTTTTATTCTAACATAGGTATTTTTACTCACGCAAAATCCTCCTCACTATTTCTTCCCAAGTCTCCTCGAAGAAGACTAACTGAATCAAATCAATAATAAATAAATAAGGAAACAGACAGCTTTGCCGCCCACTGAAAGGCAAAATAATGTTTGAATTTTCCCAATTAAAATAGTCAACATTCCAGCATAACTATTAGAAAATTATAGTAGGTGAACTTTCCTCTCAACTTGCCTTCCCTGCCCTTTTGTCTCACTCCTTGTGTATGTGTTTTGACCATTTGACCGATCAAACTGAGATCCTAAAAATTGGACATTATTTCATTGAAAACTACATATTTACCCCTGAAAGTGAAGCATCGTTAAATAATGATACAAGTGGTTGAAGTCAATAGCATAAGGGTAAAAGGCAATCATTTGATATGGAGTAAAATCAATTTTCACAACATTCCTTTCCCATAGCACAACGTAAAACATTGTGTCCACCTTTTACATTATAAGGATTTTTGTATTTAGCATACGAGAATTTGGTTCTTTGAAAAGAAAAATAAAATTAAACTGCAGTTTTAGATCATATACAATAAGTCTCTAATTGTATTGTTTAATTCTAGATACTAGATAGATATGAAAATAAATGGTCTATATTATTCTACAAATGAAATTAATTTTGATGTGTTTACAAATTTGATGAGAGATTTTTTTCATTTGTGTAAATCTGTATTTTATGGCTTTCATAATGGATTTTGTGGT
>CATIWJ010306730.1:0-10724 GCA_949640765.1 Croton laevigatus
TTCCTCTGTTTCTTTCTTTCCGTCGCTGCACCACCAGGCCCACGTCGGCCCGTTACCAATTCCGGCCACCACTGGTTTCAACGCCGGTACCCACAAACTCCTCTCAACCTCCCCAACCGTCTGAAGGCCTTAACTTGGACGAAGAACCACCGTAGGGGAAGAAATTCCGGCTGGAAATCTCTGTTAACTATTTTTTATTTTCAACTTTAATCAGCTCGTTCGTCGGCGTCCGGCGTTGGTCGACGTGTTTGAGACCATGAACTAACTCCCCTCGACGAGAGCTACAACGCTATAAGCTCGAATTTTTGATTAAATACACGGATTTTGGTCTTAGTTTTTCAAATTTTCCTCCTTTTTTTCGGTGCTCTGTTCTTCCTCTAATATTTCTTTCTTTTTTTCTTTTTAGCTTTTTGCTCTTCAATTTTGTTTGTCTGTTTTGTGACCTCAGATCACAATTTCTTCCTTCATTTAATTTGTTCACTTTTCATAATCCTTATCTTAATTTTATATTATTATTTAATTAATAAATTTTTTAATTATACTTATTATTACTATTATTATTATTATTATTATTATTATTATTATTAATTTTTATTTTATAATTTTTAAATTATAAATTGTTATTATTATTATCGAAAATATTAACGGAGACTCGTCCGTACAACACCGCTATTTCTAATCTCCGAGTATCACATGAGAGGAGTCCAAATCTGTCCTCACTTTCGTCATCCGACCACCGAAGGTTGCCGGAAAATCAGTTTGAAGATTTCTGTGATACTGTGGCAGTTCTATTCACCGAAAACTTTCGATCCATTTTTCAGCATCATCGATGGTCGAACATTGAAACTGAGGACATCGGTTGACTCCTTATGAAGAGATCTTTTGATTGATACCGGCCTTATGGCCGATCTATTGCCGAAGAGGAGATTGCCGGTGGGTCGGGTTTCGAAGGTATTCGAATCGTAGATCACTTTTGACGCAATTTTCGGCATCTTCCGACCATTATCCGGCAAAAATGGTTACAGATCCGGACTCCCCTAAATGAGATATGTCGTTTGATGTAAAAATTGTGGCCTGGAAACACCATTTTCGGCGGTGGCTGTGGGATGGAGGTGGCTGTGGGATGGAGGTGGTGGTAGAATGTTGAGGAAGAAGGAAAAATTACAAAACAGTCCTTTATTTTTTTGAGATTTTTCAAAAGGACTCAAAAAATTACATTTTGATCCTTCAACCGTTATTTTAACAGAAAAAATTGATAAAAAGAGGTTATTGTCGAATGAAAAATAAATGACGGATATTTTTATTAAAAAAAAAAAAGGGGAGGAAATTGTAAATTTCCCAAAATAAAATTAACAAATAGATACAAGATTGTGTTTTAAATTGAAAAGTGCTTAAAAGGTATTTAAGTAATGCCAACCAGACACTGTATAAAATCAATCATTAACTGCATTATTATAAAACATAATTCTCAAAAGTTCTGAAAAAAGTATCTATATCAAAAGGGACCCTAATGGTATAACAAATTCTTTACTAATATGAATGTAAAAATCAATTATATTGTTCTTATCATACCATTTCACTGTCATTGCAGTTAATTTCTCTCCTCCTCATGTCATTTCTTCACAAATCATAATCAATTACTAATTTACATTGTAGTTAATTAATAAACAATAAAAAAATCTTATTAAAATTTGTAACAAACCCAAAAATTTTAAACCCAAAAAAAAAAAAAAAATACAATTAATATTCATATATAGGTGGGAGGGATGGGCTTGAAAATGGTGTAAAAAAAACACCCAAGATCCCTTCTTCACTTTCCCACCTTGAGTTGAAGGTTGCTCATGCCAACGTGCAATTTCTCCATCGCGTCTTCGTTTTTCATTTCAATCTGAGACTGAGCAGAAGTGTTGAAATTCAGCCATGGATGTTGCAGACACTGCTGAGCAGTGGGCCGCTTCTCTGGTGTAAAATCAAGAAGAGGGCATAGAAATTCTGCAAAACCCCTAGCATCGTTCTCATTAAGTTTGTATTTTTCAACCAGCAGACGATCAAGTGGCCAAAATTTTAGCCTTCTAATCCTTTTTAGATCACCATACCTATCAAAGAAATCCTTGGATCGAGCTCCTCCAATGGCTATCTGCTAGTGCAACAATGATGGGATGAATTGAGTGAAAATTAATTGAACAATGCTCAAAGAAATTGAGTAACTGTGAGCGTACCTTTCGGGGCATCTTTCCAAGGAGTTCCATCATTAGAGCAAGGTGATCCTGAAAGCACAGATATTTCCACAATTACCATGTATTATTGGAGATAAGCTATTGTGAAATTTGGTATATTTACAATCAAACTGAGTACATAAACATCTCATTCATTTGATCCGTAAACAAATGTGATGCGTTAGCGGTAAGAGGGCTAAAAGAGGTGGAGGCAGACCTAAGACTGATTAGAGGGTAGTTATTGTTGGAGATTTACAGACACTAAACACAGATAAGGGCTTAGTTATTGCTAGCCTAGAATGGCGGCGTAGGAGTAGGATTCATGTCATGGAGCCTAAAGAGTTCCGGTTTTATTATTTATTTATATATTTATTATATTTCATTGGAAAGCAATTAGAGGATCCATTTAATCGACCCCATCTAGTTTGGAACTAAGGATTGTCGTTGCATTTG
Source organism: Croton laevigatus (assembly GCA_949640765.1). Taxonomy (NCBI): domain Eukaryota; kingdom Viridiplantae; phylum Streptophyta; class Magnoliopsida; order Malpighiales; family Euphorbiaceae; genus Croton; species Croton laevigatus. The sequence continues at coordinate 2,670 of CATIWJ010306730.1, forward strand.
ATCGGTTAGATGCCGGTTATTTTCTCATCAATCAAACTTTCCTTTGTAGATTACTCCATAACAAACACTATTACAAATAATCGGAGCAAGAATGGACAAAGTGAGCAAACAAAATTATAAATCATGCAGAAACTACTAAAATAACAAGGTCTATTCAATAACAGTTTTCTCTCTCTTCTCTGATAATTTCTTTTCCTCCCATGATCCATGATCATAGTCTTCTTCCTATATTTGCTATTTTTTCTACTCATAATATGAATCACATATAATATTCAATTCTAGCGAGACAAATATAGGCATAAAAAAGGTATTATTTGATTAATTTCCGAAAATGCTTAAATAAGTTCCTTACCTCATCCTCACTATATCCTTGACCAACCTTGGGAGTAAACATCATGTCACCTGTAGCAAGCTCAAAAGCAGTACAAGCAAATGACCACATATCGACAGAGTAAGAATACCCAGATCGGAGAATGACTTCTGGAGCTCTATACTGCCTTGTTTGAATCTCTTCTGCAAACTGCTTATCAGCCCAACAAGCATTTCCAAAATCAACAACTTTGCACCTCAAATCAATCCCATCTAAGCATTTCTCCGGCTTCTTAACAGCTCCACCCATCGATCCTCGCCTTTCTGATATCTTAGCAACCGCCCTCTTAGCTCTTCTTTTCAACTTCTTCTCGATGAGATTCATTGTAGCTCCACCACCATTAAGGCTCCCTTCTGGCCTTTGAAGAACTGGTGTGATCCCGGATCTAATTGGATCCTTGGCAGGATCAATTGTCGAAACCAGAAGTATATTTTCAGGCTTTAGGTCAGTATGGATCAAACCAAGTTCCCTATGCAAGTAATCCAGTCCTATCAAAATGCATTTGCAAATTTCTTTAACTTTATTCAAAGGAAGACCTCTGTAATGACTGTGCCTGATTAACCGGAGTAAGCTGTCGCCAAGAAATTCAAGGACCATGCAATAATGCTGCCCATTTGGTCCTGCGTGCTTGAAATGGTCAATCAGTCGCACAACACACTTGGAATTACAAGGATCACCATTAGCTACAGCTGAAAGGAGTTCAATTTCATGAAGGGCAGCTTGAGCAAATTGAGCTGCGCTTTTCTGAATTTTAAGAGCAACATAGTTCTGAACATTGAAAAGAAAATAGAATGAGATAATAAAATAACCATTGGAGGTAAAGAAAAGTACCATACATTTTCTTCAAGCTTTAAAAGGTTGAGAAAGAAATCAAAATCCAAGGTCTTTCAAGAATTCACTTCGGCTCTCGCACAATACACACAAGATCCTTAAAACATTTATTGCATTTTTCATTTGAAAAAAATGAGATTTTGCTCAGTTAACATCAGGTCAAGATTCCAACTTCCTCAAATTTTATGGAAAAAATAATAAAGACCCCAACAAATGGTTAATACCACACAAAATGAGATACTTCCAATATGTTTACATGGAGAAAATGCACCTAAAATAAGAAACTAATAAAATTATGAATTTGGTGTTATTTGAACATATTTACATGGATAAAAATTCAACTAAAATACGAAAACATTAAAAAGTTATGAACTTTGGTGTTATTTGAACATATTTACAAGGGTAAAAATTCAACTAAAATAAGAAATTATTGGAAAGTTATGAACTTCGGTGAATTTGGAATTATTCAACTACATTTATATGGAGACAAATTTCACCTAAAGAAGATAATATTAAAAATTTATGAACTTTAGTGAATTTTTGGTATTATTCCCACTAAATTTAAACAGAAAATTCACCTAAAACAAAAGAGAAATTGTCAAAAAAGTTGCGAGTTTCGGTGATTTCCAACCAATTTTGTTGTAATCTATGAAACATAGATCCTTTGTCTATACTCATACGATTCAAAAATTCACATTGATCTCATCGAAAATAATCAGAAGCCTTACCAAATACAGAAATTAATAACGACAGAAAGAATCCAAATCAGTAAAAATAAAAAGATGATATTATAATAACTGCATGATCCAACAGAAAAAACAGATCAAAATCAAACAAAATAAAAGAAAAAAGAGCACAAAAATAACTACGTACAGAGGATTGAGTATCATAAGCAAGCCAAACGGTAGAAAATTGGCCCCACCCTAGCTTCCTCTGAGCAATATAACGACCGGAAGCAAACTGATCACCGACTCTAACGGCATGATACCCACCTTTACGATAAGAATCGATTCCCTCATCGTCTTCAGACTCAGAACCAGAAGAAGAAGAACACGACATCCTATTATTGACAAAAATTCAAAACAGATCGAGATAGTAAAAGAAACCCCCAATCAAAGTTCGAAGCTTTTGATCTGGGTTTTGGCTGGATTGATGAATAATAGAAGAAGAAGAGAAAGAGAAAAAGAAGAAATTGGTATTGTTTATGAGGAGAAGAAGAAGGAGAAGAAGAAGGAGAAGAGTGGGAAATTGTGTGGTGAAAGGGTATGGAGATTGTATTGTATAGTATTGTGTGTGTTTCTCCACTTTTTTCTCTTTTTCCTTCCACTTTCCTTCTTCGGTGTGTTTTGTATATTGTTGTTGCTGTTTTTGTTTGTGTTTGTGGGTCTTTTCTTTTCTTTGGCAATTGCCTCCTCCTCCACCTCCGTCCTTTTTAAAGGTGGCTCCTTTAATTTTTATTTTACCTTTTTCTTAGAAAATATATTTTACCATTTTTGTTTGATTTACATTGAATATTGATTAATATTATATATAAGTTAGGCAACTTAACAAAGTAAACTTGAGTTATTTTAGCTAGTGTATTTGGGTTTAAATAGTTGACGAAGTCACTTAGATAGATAATTTTGCAGCTTATACGGTTAAACTCTTCTGGCCTAATTGCACGTCGGTCACGGCCCGGATTGGATCATGATAACTCTTAACCCTTATTATGTGTAATTATTTATTCAAATTAGCTCTAATTATGATTATAATTAAGTATAATAAGTATTAGGAATGTTGGATTCCCATATCATATGCATTGGCTATTAATAAATTATGTTTTGTCATGCAAATTAGCACTAATTGGATCTTAAGTTATCCTCCCTCTCTCCATTCAAGGCACACAAAACCATTTTTTTTTTTAATATTAAGAAAATAGTTTAACTAACATATTCTGGGTATATTTGGCAAAACCAAATGTTGGAGCATCGTTTAACTATTTCAATAGTAATTAATTGTAGTTTGCCGAACACAACCTTTATCAATTTAAATTCTCAATAACTTAATTTTAGAGGTAATGTGAAATAAATTGATAAAATATATTATTAAAAGTACTTTCTCTATATTTATGAAAAATTATTGTGCCTATAAAGTGAATGGAGGAATAACATTTTGTTGGAAGTAAATTAGTAGTGATACTGTATACTTTTTACCTCTTTTAGTCTTTTATATTTGTTGTCCTCTGATTTCTGCAAGTCTATCTGTTGAACTTGAACCTGTAAATTATTTTTAAAAAATAATTATTGCTCATTAGTTTTGTTTTTAAAAAAAATAAATATAATTATTGCCAACATATTTGTTAAAATACTTTTTATTTTTAATATAAAATGATCATAACAATAACTTTGTTCTTTTGTAGAATCCTTTTTTCTAATACATATATATTATCCAATTTTTAAGCATCCATAATAGAGAATTTGGCCATATGAAACCGTATTAACTGTTTTCCAATTGTGTTCATATTTTATAAAACATTGGAAAAGAAATACTAACATTTTGTAAAATATCAAGAATGATTGTGGATCATAAAATATGTCAAGTACTCCTCATAGGGAGGGAGGACAACATAATCGGCAACAAAATGTGATTTAAAGAAATCAAACAGCGAGAACACCAATTAGAGCACAACAGTTCTAAGTTTTATTTTTTATTTTTTATTTTTTAAATTGGGGTTATTGTGCATTTTCTTCCTAATGTTGTTTTGGTTGTATATTAGGTGGTTCAGACCAATCAAAGAAAGGGTGTATTTGTGCAAGTTCTATTTTGGTTGATGTGCCTTAACCAACTGCCTAATTATTATAAGTTTGGTCATAGCTTATTTGTTTTTACTTTCTTTTTCTATATTTTGCTTCTTATCCTTATTTTTCATGATTTCATTATTATATGATTTCTATAATTAATTTGGTCCATATTTCTTTCTTTTTTATCATATTATTATTATTATTATTATTGACATTGAATTGCCTTTATCCTTCATAATAATAAAATAAATCATATCTTCTAATTTATCAATGATGAAATTCCCTTAAATAATAATAGAATTGCATGTTTGTGTGTATTCTTTACATAAATAATAGTTATCTAAACTTATAAGCCACTTCAATCAACACTTAAGTATAAAATAACCGTGGAATCAAATATTTAACTTATTGTACATCACTAGGTTTAAAAATTAATCATTCTAAATCTATAACATATACAAAAGTACGAACGAGGGGATAACATTGGGATCACCCAAAACTCCCTTATCAAATATATATATATTATCGAGGTTAGAATTGTCTTTTCATAATTATTTATAATGATTAATTAATTAAATTCAAATTATATTTTAATAAAGAATACAATTTTAATAATTAATTAATGAAATCATATTCTATATAGTATTATATTCTAATTAAAAAATTTAAAGTAAAATAATATTAATATAAGTAATATATTTTAATTAAAAAATTTAGATTCTTAATATTAAATAAATCAATTACTGGTGTATATAACTGATTATAAAGCTAAATGAAAACTATCTTGAACGTTTTGGATACGATAGTTTTTTTCATTCAAGTGATTTAAATTCTCTGTGCATGTATATTAGTGTGAATTGTTGTCTACAAGTACAATATTGTCATATTATAGTAAATTATTATACTATATAATTTATGAAAATTGATTTTTTTTTTATAAAAATATGATTATTTTTAGAAAATTTATTTAACAGTGTATGCAAGACTCCATCACATATATATAGATTTTCTTATGATGAATTCAAAATTTAAAATAATTATGGAACCAAACAATTAAAGGAAATAATTTTTTGAATTAGTAAACTAATATAGATGACGGTCAAATATATTTATTTAAAATTTATTTCTTTCCTAAAATTATTATTGTGTAGAAAATATTAAACGAAATGACTCATAATATAATAGTTTTAAAATTCGAGAATTTTAAAGCATATTTTGAAAAATTGAATAATATGAGATTGGATTAGGCCAAAATTCTCAAAATAAAAATAGAAAATGGTAACAAATAGCATTTTTTTAAGTTTCTCTTCAGTAAATGGTAATAAAGATTGATAATTAAGTAATAGCACATTTTTAGAATTTTACTTTAATAACCTTTTTTAATATTTATTGAATTACATTTTTTTATAAGAGAAAATCTAAAAATTGAAGTAGTTAGTCAGAAAATTGAGAAATAACTATGGAACCCTAGTGAAGGGTACAGCTCAACAACTGGGCATTGCCCATTCGTCTAATACCCTTAGAATAATTATCGGGTCATCGGAAGCTAATCAAAATTTTGAACGATTTTTTGCAGTGTCGCCATCTTGAAATTCAGAAACAACAAGTTTTCGACTTGATTTAGGCCGTTTTTGGTTGGTTTCCAATTAGAATTGTGCTGCCGATAAAATTCTATGTCATTTCCATCATGTTTTGGAAGGAAACCATGAAGTTGCAATGAAGCATCCGTCGGAGAAGATGAACAGTTTTAAAATAGAGGAACGACAGCGAGTGCAACGGTGGTTAAGACAGCAGCTATTCAAGACTATGATCTCGTCAAAGGAGTGAGACGAAGAAGATGAACATTAAGGCAAAGTTACATTTTAATCCCTAAAGTTTGTTATATATATATATATATATATATAAGTATTTTCACTACTTACACGATTTTAGTTTAGGAAAATATGTAATGTAAAAAATATTTATATCACATACTATATTAAAGTTCCAATTTTTTATTCATAATCGAACCGTATATAAATATGATGATAAAAAAAATAATACTATATTTAAATACAATAATAATGAGTTGTAAAAAAAGTATGATAACAACGCACATCTAAAACGAGTATAAACATTTTTTCAAAACTACTAAATTAATTAATTTATATAATATATTATATTAATTATTTATCTAATTAATTAGCATTAGTTCATAACTTATAAAATATGTTATTTTAATTATTAACAATCACAAAATTTTTCAGTAATTTTATAGTTAAAATTATTATAAAATAAAATATTTGTATACTTAATAAGTTTAATCAAATAAAAAATAATAAAATTGATTAACGAAATTTTTTAAATAAAAATAAATATCGTGTACATAAACAAATTTATTTGATAAATTTTAATTTTTTTAAAAAATCTAAAAATTAAATTATAGTCATATAATTAATGATATTTTTAAAATCTTTTTAATTAATGCGACTCATAAAAGAATTTATTATTTTTATATAAATTTTTATTGTCAGTATATAATTAATCAAATTAACTATAACATTAATAACAATAATATAAAACCATAAGACTAGACATAATATTTATACTTCATCAGTATGTTAATGGAGTGTCTCACGCTTTGGTTTCAACTCAGGCCTGTAGATTAATCTATATAAACAGAACACTTGCACAGAGCCCCCAAATTTTAAAAACTATAAATGTATGCTTAAGAGATTGAACTAGCGCACATAAATTGTTTTAACAAGCATCTTCTACTAAGCCACTCTTAAAATACATATTCTTTATTCATTCAAATATTACATATCCTAATCTTCATGGAGCATAACGCCCAATTTTGTTACTTTGCACAAAGCATTTCAAATTTGTGAGACGGTCATGTTTCAACTTCGAATCATCTGATTTCTAATTGATTTGTGCTTTGTAGAATGTATGATTCCACCTCTGTTAATTATGTTCTTGATTTACTTAGGTTTTTTGATAGTAAATAATATTATTTACAATGGCTATCTGAGTTAAACGATTAAAATTTACTATTGAGATTTGAGTAAATGAAAATCCCAAGTGCATTTATTTAGGTTATATGGCAGCATGCTTGATCGTTTTGCTATATATTTGTGGTATTTTTTTTAAGGAGACTATTTATTTGTGGCACTATTTTGCTTTTAATGAGTTATCTTAGAATTTGTAATTATAATTCTTGGTCAAATTCAGTTTTATAATTTATATTTGTATTATATATTAGCAGTGAACTTTTAATTTCAGAAAAAAGAAAACAAATATATAAATATTGTTATATAAAATTGTAAAGTTTGCCAAAGTAGGTTATGATATGTTTGATTTTCCGAGTTTTCATAGTGATCGTAGAAAGAAAATTGGAGAAATCGTTTTGATTTCTTCCTATTGTTGGGAATGTGAATTTCACCTCGGTAAGGAATGAGCGGCTTTAGTTAAATATAAAGTTGGGCAATCATCTTTCTGTCAAACTTGAATTTTCGAGCGATATTAGGCCTCCAAAAGGGATCACTACTATTTACTGTACTCTATATTCCACAGTATTATCCTGCATCTAATTTATTCAATGCAAATTGGTCCTCCATTGCTAATTTGTAATCAGAATGTTGTAATTCGCATTTTGTGATTAATAATAAATATAATTGTAATGAATTGTAATTGTGATTTGAATATGGTAATGGATTGTAATTGTAATTAGGTTTATAAATAATTGTCATTAGAACAAAGAAACAGGCAGCGGCTGATGCATGAAAGACAGAGGTAACGGGATTTTTCTTTTAAAGTGATGGACGACTGCTGGTCGGAGGAGAAGGGATTGGTTGGTGGTGAAGGGGCTTGTTCTAGATCTAGATGTCACTAGGGCAGATTTGATCTAAGAAGTGGCAGGTGGAGGACCAAGAGGTGGTGGAGGCAGAGGGGAGCTACTGGTGGTTGGTTCTAGGAGTCAAAACCTTATCTTTGTTTCATATCCATAGCTTGTTTTCTGTTTTATGTGTTTTTCTTGTTTTTGTTTTCAGTCCTTGTAATTTTCTACTTGTCTTAAATATCTAGAAGGGCTAT
>CATIWJ010306732.1:0-19915 GCA_949640765.1 Croton laevigatus
GATAAATATTACTAATATTTTTACAACTTTGTCGATAATAGTTCTGTGTTTGGTTAATTGGAGAATTCGTTAAATTAGAAAATTATTTGTTAAATTCGGTTAATTGGAGAATTCGTAAAAAATATTTAATTCGTTAAAACGTTCGGAAATTTTTTTTTATTTGATGAAAATTTTTGAAAATTTTTTTACGTTTTATCGAATGAACATGTAGTTCCATAAAAGCAAATAAAGAGTCCGACGAGAGGAAGTATCCACCACGTGTAAAATATAATATAGTATTCCTATAAGCATACCAAACACCGCCCAAAATTGCGAATTAGATTAGAGGTCCAAAATGACCAAATCCAAACAGGGCGTGTGATTCCCGGGCTCACTAAGAAGCTTCTCCCCCATTTGACTTGGACGGTACAACTACAACTACAGTTGCAACTAACTTTTATTTGAATTTCAGTTCAATTCCGATTCCTCTTTCCTGTGTGTCGTGTCGTCTTCTATTTCCGGTAGAAAATAACCTGTAAATTCGATTCAATTCAATTCTTGCTTTTAACAGAGTCATCGGAATGAGTTTTCGGGACCTTGAGGCTGGCAGGCCTTTCCAACAACAAAAGAAGCGACAAGAAAAAGATCCTTCTCAAGCTGTGGCCGCCGGAATTTTCCAAATCGACACCGCCGTTTACTCCCTCAACCGCCTCGTCAATGCCCTTGGCACTCCCAAAGACACCATTGACTTGCGGGAGAAACTGTTAAGTATTCTGATACCTGCTTTTTGTGTAATTAATTTTTTTTTTTTTTTTGGGAAAAAGCTTTGAATTGTTGTGAAATGATGGTTTTCAGAAGTAGCTTTTTCCTCTTTGTTCTTTGGGTTACTGTTATTGATGTTTAATTGTGGTGAATTTGAAAATAACCTTATTGAATCGCTTTGATGCGGTGTGCTGTTAGTTTTTGTACTTTTTGCTGCAATTTCTTGTACCTTTTGCTGTTCATAGTTATTTCTTATGTGCTGGGTTCTTATTGCAGACATAAGACGAGACAACGTATTAGTGAACTGGTGAAAGATACTTCTGCTAAACTTAGGGAAGCCAGTGAAACTGATCATTACGCGGAAGTCAGTGTAAGTTTATCCTTCCTATTTTATGATCTAACAACTATGCCTTGGTACTGGTTTATCATCAAAGAATCATTTAATTTATTTTTCCATTGCTAGAAGACGATTATTTCTCATGTTAGGTTGACCATTGTTTTTGAGAGGTTGGGTTATAATTTCTAATTTCTTGGTACTGAAATTTCTCCTTTGGAATGCAGCCTGCCAAAAAGGTTAATGATGCAAAGCTTGCAAAACAGTTCAGGACTGCTCTCAATGAATTTCAGAAGGCCCAAAGGCTTGCAGCCGAGAGGGAAACAATGTATGCTCCCTTCATTCCCACAGAAGTTCTTCCATCCAGGTAAAATTCTTACCTGATAACTTTATGCATATGAGCCTTTGTTTAATAGTCTTAGCGGACATGTCACTCTTACCATGGATGATTAATAGAGCACTCTACCACGTCACTAGTACCGTTGGAGGGGGAATCGCAATATGCAAATAGTGCTACTTGTACCTTATAATTTTTTTTGAATGAAATGGTTGTTGTCAGAGTTTGAATTGACCTCCTTCTAGTAGCAAACCTGGGTAATTGTTCCTTGTGCTGTCATGAATATTTTGAACTAAAAAGCCAAAATATTGGTTTTAGATCACCTCAAATTCCAAATGCAAATTGTTTATGTATCCAAAATATCTTGCTTCTTTATGTTGATTGTTTATGTATCCAAAATATCTTGCTTCTTTATGTTGGTCCAAAGTGTGCTTGCATGAGAGCTATTGAAATTTGATTTGTTTAGACTACCAAATTTTGTTTTCTTTGGATATGCCTAGTCCTTTCCGGACATACTCACACAAGTTTACCTGAGCATAATGATTTGGAAGTTACTTGTATTTGTTTTAATTGCTAATTGGTATTAGCTATCAAAATCACTTGATAAGCTGATATATGTTAAGAAATTTTGTGCCACATTGAAGCTTTTTAAATATAATTGTGCAGTCTCCTTGACATTTGACCACTATTTACATCGAATGTCTAAACTAATGAGTTAATTAAGTTACTGGCATATACTTGATTTCAATTTGTGTAACTACTATTTTTGTGCGTGTTTTGTGCATGGTTCATTGTAACTGTATGATATGATAGAAATTTGGTTGCACATCTAATCTCCATCCTTGTAAGACTTCATTGTTGGCAGCTACTTTTGTTATGGGAAATTCCTTTATATTGTTACAAAATCATTGACATTTAACATCAGCATGTTGATTATCAGATTGAAATTGTTCCAGAACTAATATCTCTTGTCAAGAATTTTCTCATAAACATATTTCTGTTTGTGTAGATGTATAGTTTCAGATTTTCTTGCACATCTACTTCATCTAATATCATCGACAAATCTTGTGCAGTTATAATGCCCACGATCCAGATGTAACTTCATCAGGAAGTCATGAACAGCAATCTCTTCTTCTAGAATCTAGAAGGTATGCAACAGATATCTATTTCATGCTCCCTTGTAATTTGCTTTATATCTTTGGTATTGTGCTTGTTTTTATGGCATCTAATAGAAGAGAATGTGGTAAACTGGTCCATGTTCATTTTAAAGTAATAACCCATTTTAGTTTCAGTGCATTGATTTATGTTGAATTTTATGTAGACAAGAGGTGGTATTATTGGATAATGAGATTACATTTAACGAAGCTATAATTGAAGAAAGAGAACAGGGGATTAAAGAAATTCAGCAACAAATCGGTGAAGTAAATGAGATTTTCAAAGATCTAGCGGTTTTGGTACATGAGCAAGGAATTATGATTGGTAAATTTTGTCTTGCTTTCTGGCCTCTACATTGCAATTATTCTTAATTTTTAAAATTCCCTCTTAAGTTTCATTTAAGTTGAAATATTTGTTCTTTATCATGCAAGCACAATCTTAAAGTCTTTTCCTTGCAGATGATATTGGTTCTAACATTGAGAATTCTCATGCTGCAACTTCACAAGCTACCACCCAGCTTGCAAAAGCTTCCAAGCTCCAAAGATCTAATTCATCCCTGGTAAATTTTGATTCATTCAAAATTTCCTTTTCTATGCTTTAGTTTTCCTACATTCCTTACATAAGCTAGTTCTTAGGTCATACACTAGATTTAGATTTTACTAATTACATTATAGGCATTTGACTAAAATCGATAGAATGTTCTTCTTTTTATGATGTTTGAGCTCTACGGAGAAAAATGGTCTGCCAAAATGGTAGAACTTGTATAGGACATTATTGTGTCAAAGTTGTTTATAAGCTATTAAATTCTAAATCACTATTTGGCATTCACATAGAATTCATCAGGAACTTGATTTTGCTTTGTATGTAATGCTGTAGTTTGTTTTATATATACATAAATATTGAGCTTCTCACTTCATAGTTGTTTTTTACGTTCTTTTTGGTGTCTAATTTATATGAATCTTGACCTTGGAAGGCTTTGAATTAATGGCCTAGTGTCTGTCTGTGTATATATCTCTTGGTCACATGATAAAGTTCTGCATTTGTATATCTTGAATAACTTCAAACTCTAATATTATTTGTTTTAACAGTGGTAGGATAAGCAATAATTGGCTTAAAAACATATCATTTTCTCTGTTCTCTAGTATTTCTTCTTTTTATGTATTGCTTCGCTTCCACTGGCACTGGAGGTTTTCAATCTTGGTGAAATTTTGTTAGCATATTCAGTCTAATTGAAAAATCATTGCATCAAATTTTATTTTACATATTTCCATTGCTATTCTTACTGTGTTTGTTTTTCCCCTTGAAGAAGCAATTGACCTGAGAATTCTCTTGTGCAGTTCTGTTTGCTCCTTGTGATTTTTGGAATCATTATGATTATTGTCATTATAATTGTTGTGGCTTGAGCTGCATATTTTATTACCAAAATCTGAGCTTGATTTGCGATGAAGTCTTCTTCTGTAACGTCCCTGCATTGGCTCATGCTGCAAGGAAGGCAGGGCACTCTTCTGTAGCTGACACAGATATAGGTCATCAATGTACAGGCGATCGATTCTGTGCCTCTTGTGAAATTGTGTGGTATTATTGATCATTGTATAAATTGTATTTGTGCCAATTGGTAAAAGGAAATAATCGGCCTTCTTTATTTCAGCAAACGATTGGATGTTCTCAGTTGTCATCTAAAATATTTTTCTTATATGCAATGCAAGAAGAATCATTTCTACCTGCAGCATTGTTAGTTACAGTAAATGCTAAAATTATTCGATAACCTATGTAGCTATATGTTCATTCATACAACCAAATTTAGTCCAGAAACTTGCCGTATGATAAAATTTACCTCATTATATCTGTGTTGGAACGAACTGAAAAATGGTTTTTGTGCAGTGAATGATGGAGATAATGATCCACCAGATAACATCTTGCACTGTTTGTGCGAGACGGTAGCTATGTATGGTTGCTAGTTATTATAACTGAATGCTGTCTGAATGTATGGGAAATGAATTAAAGTTCTGATAAGCAAATTAGTCGGTAAGTAGCGTAGAATTTCATTCCTCTTCCTAAAACAGAAATTAATTAGGAACTGAAGGGACTAAAAAAACTGAGCTCTGTAACTGAGAAATTCAAATTCGTGTCCTAGGTGATGTGTGTGAGATTGGGGAAGATAGATTTAAAGAAGTGCAGCTATCAGCTGAGTGGAAAATTCTATTCATTTGTTTCGTTTTATCCGTACAATTTTGTGGTAAGTAAGACATTTTAACCTCCCCTGTACAAAAAAAAAAGTAACTTCTCAAATAAAAATGACGGAAGCATAATTTTTCGAATTGAAATTATTTTTTTACTACATTTTCAAAATATAATTAAATTGGATATCATTGTCTTTTAAAATATAAAATAAATTTATTTACGAGGAGGTTAATTCTAAAACCAAACACTTTGAACTTCACATTCCGGAAAATAAATTTGCAACGCATTCACTTTCCGGCAAATTGAACCAAAAAATGTCTTACTGTTCAAAGGTTGGGAGCAATAGGGTGAGGGAATCATTACAATGGAAAATTAGAGGTAGTTTCTTTTCTCTACTTGCGATGCAAGATACTTGGGCCCACTAGACATCTATTACAAGTTGAGAATGTTCCAGAATACTAGCTTTTAACATGAGAATATTGGCTTTTCACAAGAAGTCCACTAAAATTCTCCACTTCATCTTACAAAGTACATTTATTAAAATTAATTGTTTTTCTTTTATAAACCAAATCTTTATCTTCTTAAAGTTTTATTAAAATTTGGATTCTATTATTATTAATAGTAGAAAATAATAATAATAATTATATATTACCCCCCTAAATTTTAATTATTGTAAGGATTTTTTTTTTTATTTGCAAGGATACTTGTTGATTTTGGCATTGTTACATTATCAAAGAGCACTCATTTTTAACTGAATGAGCACTTAATTAATTAATTATTATGTTTATTAGGCACTTAAACAGAAAGGTTTACAAACTTTGGGCACATCCAATATTTACCTTTTAACGCATCCAATAATATTTCAATATCCTTAACATAACCATAGGAAATTAGGAATAAAATGGGTTGACTGATTGACTGACTACTTTGCTTGGGATTCAAGAAGGTTTATGATTGGCCTATCTATCAAATTACCCAAATTTAGACAACAATTTCAGCATTATTTCACCATTAGCCCTTCTCTCTCTCATATATATATATATATATAAAGAAATGTGATGATTTTCCTTGTCACCTTCTAAGCATCAACTTCTTGTTCAAGCAGAAAACTTTTGCAATATAAATATGCTTACTTCACTTCCATCTTGAGCACAAAATCACTTCTCTTGTATGCAATTTTTTAACCTCCGGTGCCGGTGAGCTCTTTATTCCCATTTTAGGAAGAGGAATGAAATTTGTGCCTTTCTACATTTTGAGTGAGTTTTAATTTCTTTCCTTTTTACTCTTAATTGTTGTTTTTATTCCTATACTATATATTGTTGTTATTAATTAAAATACATATAGGAATATAGCAGATGATGCATAGTATGGCACAACCTTCTCAAGGATTAATCCGCCCTAATGACAAGGAATTAATAATTCTTTTGATACGAAAAATAATACTTGGTGATGATGATCCACGAATTCCTCCTCTAGATATCTACAAATTCGAGCCTTGGCAACTCCCCTGTAAGTTGTTTTTACATATATTTGAACTTTGTACCCAAATATGCATATTTATTAATAATTTATTTATGATTGTAGATCATTCGGGAGTAGTTTCAACTGATAAAGAATGGTATTTTTTATGTCCACGGCGAGGTTGCCCCGGTGAAAATAGAAGAACTCCAAATGGATATTGGAAAGTCACCGGAAAAAGGCGTAAAATTAAAGACAAACAGAAAGAGATTGGTACAAAAACATATTTGGTTTACTATGAAGGTCGGACCCCTAATGGGGTCAGGACTCAATGGGCCATGCATGAGTTTTCAACAAACTTGGTCATTCAAAACGAAGAGGTCTATACACTTAAACCTAATTTAATTAAGTTTCTTTGATTTTGATATTTTTTTCATTTGAACTATCTAATTTTGCAGGGAACTTATGTTCTCTGTAAAGTGATGGACAGATCAGAGACTGAAACTGAAAGTAATATGGATTCTTATCAAATGACTCCTATTCCACAGCAGGTGATTGGTCTAAATAAAACTTATTTATTTGTGTTGTGTTAAAAAATTGATGAGTTATATTGTACCATTCTGCTTACAGGTGAATGATAATACAGAACTAGCACCATTTCCACCATCATTTTATGATGTGAACCAGCAAAATTTTGCGTCAGATTGGCAGATTGAAGCAATGAACTCTATTCCTTTGGCACTCCAGAATCAGACCACTCCGATGGATATTTTGCTATAAACGGCCTATATAATATTTGATAATTGATCCGTACTTTTAAACATCGTATGGTACCATATATTAGTAGTAACCTTTTTTTCAGTATAATTAGACGATGTGTGTTTTATTATTGATGTAAACTCAATTCTATTTTATATTTGGATAGTTTTGAGGTTGTTATAATTGTAATGGTTATTGCAAGACCTAATATTTGTGTGCGTTGTTATGCAGTAAATCAATTTGCTTATTCCCTAGTTAACAAAACTGTCTCAATCTGTGTGATTTTAATTGCTGGTATTGCCCTCTCTTATTTGGATTACTCAAATTGGCACATTCACAAATTGGTCAGTGTATATAACTTACACTTTTTTTTTTTTAGGACGAATATTCATTTCATTGTTCCCCTTTTCAAAAAAAAAAAAACACAAATCATTTCATTCTATTCATACAAAGTGTATATCTCATTATAAGAAAAAACATAGATCTTGTACAGACTAGAAGTACAATAGCTAGTACTAAAAAATAAAAAAACCAAAAGAAATTTGATTGTGTTGTCGAAGCAATGATATCTACACTATCACATACTCCATTTAGTGGTATTCATAAATCACAAATCGACACTTCTCTAATCTTTAAATAAATCCAATTGATAAAATACCAAACATTAATGTTTCGTTCTTTCTCTTTCAAACAAAAATAGTCAACCCTCAGAAAGAAATATATATAAGTAGACAAAGAAAGGGTAAAATGATCGCCAGGGCCGTCTCCAGTATTTTAGAGGCCCTAGTCAGCTGAAAGAAAAGAGACCTTTCATGTATTTATTTATTATTTTTATAAATAATAAAAGTGAAGAAGATTTGAAAAATACTTAAAAGAAAATGTTGTGGATGATTTCAGAAATAAGAATTGAAATGCTCTGTAGAAGACTTAAAAATATAAAGAAATACGCTTCATGAAGAAGCCAAAAAATATTATCTAAACAAATAATTTATTTTTAATAGAGATGTGCTTCTTTTTTTTTTAAAGCCAATAGCAAACCTTTTTTATTTGTGATATTTTATTATCTTTAAAAAAAATTTTAAAAAAAACAAATTTATATATATACAAATATATATATATATATATATTTTTTTTATTTTATTTTTTTTTTTTGGAGAGGCCCTAGTCAGCTGCCTAGGTGGCCTCCCATTAGAGCCGGCTTTGGATTCCATTTAGGAATTCAATGAAATTTGGACATAAATTATTGCATAAATTGAAAAAATTGGGACAAAAGAACCCCCAAAATCTAATTTTTATAAACTATAGGAACTAATAGCATATTTTTAAAAACAAAACAACCTAAAAGCAAATTTGTATAAAAATGAGATATCTGAAAGTGATTCTAACTAATTACTAAGTCAATCCACAATGTCATAAATCTGCTCAAATATTCAGGTCAATTTTGTATTATCTATCTGAACATCTAAATATAGTCATATAGATAGATGCATTGCACCAAGCGCAGCACAAAACAAGAACCCCAAATATGGTTACCAATACCACCCTGTAGAAACAAAATGCACAGCCATTATCAAGAAAACTTCCTTATTCAAACTTCTTTGTTATCTTAGAATTGAGAAGGTAGGCAAATTTTGATGAGAAGGATAGCCTAATTTTCATCTGTTTCCAACAAAAAGGAGATGGAAGCTAAATGACCCCTCAAAGCTGGTATAAGTAAACAAAAACAGGCGATGCCTGTCTGTTTGTAGCATTTCAAAGGGAATCCAATTTAGGCATTCTCATTTTTTAGGACAAAACACTGCAGGATAATATTCACTTAGGAAGTTAACCCAGCATAGACTACAACTATCACATAACACTTGAAAAAGGTTAAAGTTTGTTGGGGGGAAAAAGTGTCGTTCCATCTTCTCTCTAAGCAAAAGCTTTTATGTCTGCTCGGTAGTGCAGAACAGCAACACTGCAAGAACAAGAGAAATGCTACAGTTCTGAAAATAATATATTTCTCTTATTAGGTGATTGAGAGACCAAATCTTTAGCTAGAAGCATGCTTAATTCCCAGCAGACTACCCAAGCAAAAACAATGTTTGGCTTCGAGAAGGGTGAAAATGTGTTGCAGAAGCACATATAATATTTTTCTAAAGAACACATTTTCCTCATCGCTCACTATTATGTTCAATGGTCACTGAAAACTGAAATCAAAATGTTAATATATAATGCTGAATAAATTTTCTTTTTTTCATATCATGAAGTAATTTTGATGAATAACTATACATATTACAATTTGAGTAGTGCAAGGCATACTAGTTCTCTTCAATGATCAAACCCCAGAAAAGGACAAGATGGAGGTTGTTTAAAACATATCCTATAATACCGATATGCTATCCACCCAAAAATAGTTGATTGATCTCAAAATAGACAAAATTATATCACCAGATTGCGACATTAGGGGCCAACACTGGCTTATCAAGGTAAATAATGGTTTAAAATTTTACCTTCTGTAGCAAGAGAAGTATATACACTTGGTGAAAATTCACCCCCTCCTGCCCTCTGATGCAAGAAGCTCCATTTGTTCGGTAAGATGATTCATATGTTGCATATTGTCCCAGTAATTTCCTTCCCACGGTTGTAATACTTGTCCACTGCCCATGCAGCTCTGCGGTGAGTTTGAATTGCTTTCACATGTGTCTCCAGTAAAGGGGCTAGCTGGAAGGAACTGTTCCCAGAACACATCATTGATGCCAGGAAGCTTAGGGATCCCATCCACCAAAACCTCTGTATCCTGAGTGGGAGAAATGGTATCGGTGTGTGCTCCTACAGACATTGCCACATCCAAGACAGATGACATTGGATTGATGTTCTCTTCCTGCCCACTCTCGGAACCCACAAAATTTATAGTAGGATTTCCAATGGAGCTTTCTGGCACAATCTCTTGTCTCTCTTTGAAATTATATAGATTTGAATCTTGCACAGAGTTGCACACTTTCATCCCAGCAATATGATCCATATTAAGAGGGTCGGTTACTGCACAAGAAGAAGATTGGACCTCAGAAATGACATCAGATGGATGACCGACAGAAAACCCTGACTCAATAGGAAAACACGGTGGCCCAGATGCAGGTGGAACCTCTGGAAGCATCAATTCTGATATTCGACTTGAAGCGTTACAGCTGTCAAAAGCATTTGAAGAAGGAATATTGCCAATCAGGAAAGGACCAGAGTTGCTCATTGATGGTTCCAGCCTAGACGATGAATTCATCTTCAGGATCTGGTGCAGCATTGCTTTTGCTGCTTCATTCATTGAAGAGTGGAATTTCACAATCCTTCCATTTGGAGGATTATTACTAGCCTTGCCTGCCATATTTTCCTCATCCTGTCCAGGAAGTCTCCTCTTCTTAGTGCCCCCTGAAATATGCATGCTGCTTTCATTCTTCTGCTGTACAAGCTGATTCAAGAAACCTGGACTTTGCATTGCCTTTGCGAGAAATGACATCATTTGTTGCTGTCGCTGCTCCATTACCTGAACACGTTGCCCAACAGTCTGCAACTGGTTATCTGCAGCTTGCTGCTGCTGCCTCAATCTAACAAGTTCCTGCATAAGCACATTCTTGTCCCCCTTGAGTCTTTCAATCTCTTCATCTAGTCCAATTTTCCCAACTTCAACGCATACTGGAACTTTGGAGCCCTGAACTAGTGGTGGTTGATTACTGTGTATCTGAAGAGGCTTTTTTCTAGATACACTTTTCAAGAGATGTTTTTGTCCTCTCAAGAATCCCTCATTAGCAAATTCACAGCGATCTGGATCAACCTTCCTGAAACCCTGTACAACAAATGAAGATTTCACCATTATAGTCACATAATCAGGGATCAATGAAAACCATCAACAATTTTCTTTAACAAATAAAAGAAGCTAAAAATGCACCAAGCATTCAAACCTGAACCTCTAAGATGTTTCCCGTGATTTGAAAATTTTCTTCAAATATGATAACAAAAATCAGTTCTAGTGGGTTAATACAACAACAACAAGAACTAGCCTTAGTCCCAAACTAGTTGGGGTCGGCTATATGGATCCTCTAACGGTGAACCATACCAAACATAAGAATAGTAGTCATCACACGCCTTAGATTCTTTACACGACACAGATTCTACACTTCTACTCAAGTCTGTTATTAACCAAATCCGATCGATATCTAAGACTCATAAATCTCTAACTACCACCTCCTTCCAAACAGTCTTAGGTCTTCTTCGACCCCTCTTGGCCCCTTAACCATCAAGTTCTCACACTTACGAACAGCTGCATGAGAAAGCCTCCGTAAAACATGCACATACCATCTAAATTTGCCTTCTCTCACTCCATCACCAACTTCTGCTACATGGACTTTTTGTCAAATATGCTCACTCTTAATTTTACATCCATCTTAACATTCCCATCTCCGCCACATTCATTTTATGGAGATGTTGCCCCATTGGTGCCCAAGAGTAGGTTAATAAGAGTATAAAATCATCCTACTGGACTGCAATGAATAAAACTCAACTTTACAGACGTTTAGTAGTCCTGCATACAGTCTGTCAATATATGCAATAAATCTCTTGATTTTGGAAAAATAATATTGCAGCAAATATTACCTTTTCACTTGTCAATATGGGGCCTTACTAACAATTAACCAAGAACACAATAATGCCTGACGTGCTTGAAGTGTTCTGAAGCAAGCTTTAATGCAGCAATTAAACACAGTTCCAGTAGTGGAAATGAGATTTTAGAAAATCATTTTGTACATATTTCCTAGGGATAGAAAAAAAAATCAAATAAAATGATGTAAAAAATGACCATCACATGCAATTCTTCAAACTTCAAGTTGAATTAAGAGAACTTTATTGCAGCTTAGGCAGAAAGTTCGGAAACCAAGATCCAAAGCTTCAAACTCCACTGTCAAAGTGCTCCCTTCCCTCACAATCAACATAGGATCATCCATGGATTAAGCTAATAGTTCCCACCTATATGTTTGTGTAACGTTTCCTTGAATAACTCAAAGAATTTGGAGAGGGATAGGTGAGAGTAGATATTGAATCATACCATTATATGCCAAGTTGTTAGCTTAGAAAAAAGAGTTTATAGTCACTAAAGGCAACACTGACAGCACCTATTCAGCATAATGGAAGAGACAGTGAAAGGTGAGGAAGTCGAGGGGGGAGAGAGCAAGTATTCATATCAAGTGCAGTACTGTCTCCTATTTTACTGTAACTTTAAAAATTACCACACGTCTGACAGGCACTTATAACAGATTTGTACGTACCACATAAGCACAAATATCAGCAATATCAACTATTTTCACAAACAAGAACAGGGAATTTTTGAGTTTCATCAGCCCTGGTAATTTGCAAACATAATTTTCCAAAGTCAGCACAAATTTCAATCAATTAAAAAACATAAATAAACTGATTCCAAGTGGACGAATTCACAAACAATAGCTGAAAATAATATGAATTCACAATTACGCCCAAAAGAAAAAAGTAAGAAAGGAAGCAAAAGAATAACAAAGATCAAAATAATTAGATGCAAAGATATAAATAAAAAATCAAGCATTCAATTTCAAGTAATTTGTGGGAACTTACAATCTGCAGATTAGACTTGTTAACTACCAGATTACTCTGTTAACTCACAATACCAACGCACTTATCAAAATACTGCCAAGTAACCCAACATTGGTCAAGTATACCCGAGCAAGGTGTAAATATAACCTGCAAGTTTTCAGCAGAACGGTTAATACGTGCCATTGCTAATTCATTTCCAGGCAACAAATTACAATTGGACAGGCCTGGAAGCTGGCTGTGAGTCATCAAAATCATGATGAAACAAAAATAAATAGAATTCTCCAACCAAAAAGTGAATAGTTTGCTCATAGATGGAAAGACAAACAGTAAATAAGCCCCTTATGAGTATGATCTTATAAAAGAAGGATGGATGAATTTTTTTTTTTTTTTTTTTGGGAGCAAAGAATGGAGAAACCAAAGGATAATTGGTATCGCATAATAATTAGGGCTGAAAAGAGGTGGCATGGGAATTTAATCACCAACGTAAACATTTAGTTATGAGTTAATTTATTCAAAGCCTAACTGAATTCTGTGCATATTGGTGAATAAGTAAACAATAAGCTCAAACATTTGCCTCTAAAAAAAATTAAAGGTTCACAAGATGTTAGACAGCACTCAGTCTCTTTTCTTCTTTCCAAATTCCCCGTCTAAGACCTCTCTATCTAGAGACACAAGTAAGATTTTGGCCCATTAACAAAATAGAGAAAACAATAAAGAAATGAAAGCAAATAAACATGTGACTGTAGAGAAAAGCCTATAGATTGTCAAACAGAGACAAAACAAAGGGAATACTTTGCTCCTCATCTATGTAACTGGGAGCAAATAAGTGTAACTCGATGAAGACTTGTGGTTGTCAATGAAAATATTCACAAGGTTCCCATGTGATCCAAGCTTTAGAAAAGACTCGGCAACGCTTGTTAAGAGATTGTGCTCTACAAACAGTAAATTTACTACAGTAACTTCATCTACAAGGACCATTGAATTTGCTTTTGCAACATACACAAACTACAAGAACACTACTTGAAAACACCCTGTAAATACAAAAACAATAACAAATTACTGAACCCTTTCATTGTTTTCATAATAGATAATGCAAAAACACATGCAGTGTTTGCTAACAGGAAAGACACATATTTTAGATATGTAATTAAATTAATTACTCCCTCATTGCCAACAGTTATAAATATTTATTAAAAGATAACTGTTAAAATATTCACAATTAACACACATAAACAGACCAATGTCAAATTATCAAGACAAATAACAAAAATTAAAACAAAAATATGAAAGTTTGAAGCACAAAACAACAACTAATCCATGCTTTCCAGTTTCCTGTCTTACTCATACAGATGTCATACTTTTTTTTTTTTTCATGTTAAACAATTATGATCCAAATCAATTTTAACAGAAGCATCGAAAAACTAAGGCAACAGAATGACCCTTAGAAAAAACTGAGTATCAGAACAATCTTTTCTATATTTCCTGACATAAATTTGATAAGCAAAATTTAAATAAATCTAATCTGACCAATCAACACCCCATAACACTCATGTCCTATAGTCCAATAAGTCTTGTATGCAACTGATTAAACATATCCATGTTCCAATAACAATTGTATACTTCTATTGTTAAAAGTGCATATAATCCTATCTAAATTGTATTCCATATCCATGTGACTGAAGCTGAAACAACAGCAGCATTTAAACACATGCATGAGTACTGAATTTTTTCTAGATTACATTCCTTAGAGCACAATTAACTACCAAGCAATTTACATCATCAAACCATCCCACTCTGCATCCACAACTGACATAATTCAGGAGTTTAGGACAAGCCAATCTCACCTATCATCCTAACTTGACGTGTAACCAGCAAAATAATTCCCAAACAAACATTAATCATTAAATATGCTCATGAACAATTGATATCCCCACAATGACAGAAAAATGTTAAGTGACAGTGATATTCCAAAATAACATAGCAGTGAGGTTGAACCACAGAGGACAGCAATATAATAAGATTGTATTAATTAAAATCTGTATGATCTAGTACCAACCCCCCCCCCCCCCCCACCACCCCCAAAAAAAAAAAAAACAAAGCAACTGAGCTCGGTAACTCTAATCATTACATTGTGAATTGTGAACAAATAGCGATGCCAGAACAATATGTTCCACATGCAGACCAAAATAATAAAACAATTTTCACTTGAGAATAAGCAGATTTCTACATCATGTATCCTAATTCTTCAGCACAATTAATGATGCTCAAACTGCTCTTCAGAGGCATCCAGCTTTATATGAACAGGTTGCTTTCAAGTTAACTAAAAGCAGCAATTCAAGTTAAATATCTGTGTCGCTAGAATCCAATCCATTTTCACAAAAAATGGAGATCAAAGCAAGAACACATCGACAAGCCCGCACTATAACTTAGAAGTTAAAACTATTTGAAAAACAATTTTGATATTGTTTGGTTCAAACCCCACCTCCATGCAATTACACTACCTAGGAATGCAGTGAGCTACTTCCCATCGAGCCTCCTTTTAACTCCCACTTCCCCTCCAACTTCTACCAAAACCAAAAACTTCAACTTCCATGGAAGTAGGCTACTTCCATGAAATTCCAACTCCCCCTCCAACTTCCCCCAACAAAACAATGCCTTAATAACATAGAAATCTCAACCTACAGTCACCAAGCTATAAACATACACCAACTACAAATCAAATATGCATATGAGTGTAAAACAGCACAAGACAAAAAAAAAAAAATATCTGTAAGTACAAACCCTAAAAACGAAACTATAAATAACACAATAATGAACAACCTAATTAAACCAAATCATTTGGAGATAAGAATTTGAATTTGCAAACTGTCAATACCAAATCAGTACTAGCAAAAGCAGCTGGTAGTAAAACAAAAAGGAAGAGATACCCACATAAGTATTCAGCTGTCTAACAAAGCTAGAGAAGTTATTGTGCTTGAAATATTTAGGCAAAAGCTCCTTCTGAAACTCCGGCACATTCCACACCACAAAACTATTACCACTGCTACTCCAAGACACCACCGGGTTCGTCGACGGGTCATCCACCATGTCATATGTCTTGCTCAGAAATGGCGGCACCGAATTCGAGCTCACAGACTCCATAGTGAAATTTTATCGAAATAGAATAGAAATCCTACCTAGAGATGATGATCGAGACGAATATTTGTGGAAAATATATCGATGAAAGCTGAAGGGTTTAGAGAGAATTTTATGTGTGACAGTGTTAAAGTGGGAGAGGCAAGAGATCAAGCAGCCAATGCCATGGAAACGAGGAAGACAGATGGGTAACCCCATCGTACGGTCAGTAATAAACTGACACGTAGCGGTTGTTAATTAACGAATAAATAAGTTTCCTTGGGATGGATGACCTGGAACGGTATGCCGCTCGGTCTGCGCCACCTGTTGTACCATTTTCTCGTTTAGCTTTCTTTAGGGTGAAATTCTTAGGTAGACATTTCTTTTTGGGTCGAAGGAAGAGCAAAATTTTTTAAAAAAATTTACAAAAAGCTCTTTATATTTTAGTAAAATAAACAAAAACCTCTCTGTTTATCAGATATTATACAAAAATCTCCCTTTATTTTAAATATATTAACAATAATGCCCTTCTGTTAAATTTTTTGTTAAAATAAAATGAAAATACTCATGTACCCTTTTCTTTCCCTAGATTTGCTTCTTTCTTCTTATTAATGATATTGTCGTCACCACCAATTACCACCACCTCCACCATTGCTTCACCACCACCACCACCCACCATCCAACCACCATCACCACCACCCACCATCCATTCTCTTCCCTTTTCTTCTCTTCATTTTTCTTTTCATCTATGGCCACCACCATTTCTCTTCCTTCTTGTTGTCATTCATGGCCACCCCATAATCACCGGTCGCGATCCTATCACCGATCGGGCTCCATTGACCTCGGCACTACCCTTTGTAACGCCCGTTTTTCTAGGTATTCCAAGTAAGTACTAAGTACACGCACGACACGGGACCCAACGGGGCACCGAGGTTGGGCGAGAGTCTGGGAAGTTCTGTGAAGTGACTGTAAATAATGGAAGATGTATGATAAATAAAGGTCTTGGAAATATAACCAGCGCGTCCGGAGATAAAAATAGGCCAAAGAGGCTCAACGGGCTCCAGAGGCAGTGTTAGGGACCTAAGCGTAATTTTGTAAAAAGTTGCGTAGGGTCTTGATACTGCCTAAAATGGATCATAAATATAAAATCTCGGGAGTTTACTGGTCGCGATGAAGCGACACAGAATTTTCAGAAAACGCGCGTTTTGAAAGATATACCGGGTTTTTCATTAAGGGTAATTTGGTCTTTTGTCAATGAAGAAATGAATGGACATGTGGCATCCATTTAAGCACCATTATAATGACAAAAAGAGATAAGTGTTGGGTTGGATGAATCCTAGCTATTCATTTGATGACAAGGCAAATCCAACCAACCAAAAAATTCATGGAATTAAATAAATCAAAAATAAATCATTAGCCATCATCTAAAAGAAGTTTCAGGACCTAATTAAACTAAAAACTCTCTCATTTTCCCTAAGAAAATCCGTCCCCCATTGAAGAAAGAAGAAGAAAGCAAAATTTCAAGGTAAATCTTGTTTTCATACTTGAATTTCATAGTTTTTAGCTTAGTTTTCCATTCATAAGCAAGATTTAATATGTATAAGTGATCAAATCACTAGTTCTTCATCCTTCACATGAACCCTAACAATGGTGGAAAAAGGGGGAAGTTAGGGTTTATGCTAAAGGTTGAAGATGAAGTTGAAAAAAGAAAGGAAAATGTGATTTAAGCTTAGTTAGGCTTGAAATTTAACTTAGTTTGCAAAAATTAAACATGTAGCTTAGGGATTCATAACCTAGGATTTTTTAGTTCTAAATAAATATGTGATTCTTATAGGAAATCAAGAAGAAAAACTTAGGGAAGAAGCATAAAGTACTAAGGCAAGCTTGAAAACAAGGTTTGGTACCTTAACTTGTAAAGTTTCCAATTTTTCCCTTGAATTCCTTGTATGGTCGAATGGCCTAGCCTAATATGTGATGTGTTTTTATGTTTTTATGTTATGAAAATGTGTATTGGTTGACAAAATGTTACCTGGGTTACTAAAAGATTTATTTCAAAGCAAACAAGCAAAGTTATGAAAATTATGTAGAAACTTTGATGAATTTTTATAAAATATTTAGAAAAGATTTTGAGGTGAGGTTTTCTCCTACCTCTCTAATATGTTGAAAGGTGTTTAAAAATAATTTTTATAAGAAAAAATGCACTTCCTCCTTGGTGCTTTAAGATGGGGCCGAATGGTCCTTAATGGGAAACTAATATTGTCAATTTTTGCATTATGTGTACCTTGATACCAAAACCCCTAAACCTTGAATCAATAATGTATGAGTGACCTATAGACACTTAAGGGGAAATATATGACACAATTTGGGTACCTAAGGTAACCTTGATTGGGTCATTAGCTATCTCTTTCAAGTTGTCCAAGTTAACCAAAATACTATTCATTTTACAAAATACTATTCATTTGGTATTTTGGTACTATTTATATGGTAAAATTTACAAAGCATATCTAATATGGTTATATGGAATTGAAATGACTTGTATAAGTAGTGGTATGTGAGTTGTGCTATAAAATCACAAAGCTCTACTTGGTTTGAGTTGAACTAGGTGATAAGAGTATGACGCGTCATATGTTATTTGGTAAAAGCGGTCCACAGTATATGGAAATTGATATTATGATATGGATTGACGCCATTTATGCTAATAGTCGAAGTGCTGCATGGCATCCGGCGAGTATATAGAATAGTCGAAGTGTTGCAAAATACTCGGCGAGTATTTGGAAAGTTATCTGATATGGAAACTATTCAGTGGTTCTAGTACTACGGTATTGAGATGATTAAATATGTGACCAATATTGGATCACTGGTATACGGAATTATCTTATCCCAAGTTCAGCTAGTAACCAGTAGAGCGCATTAATTAAAAGTATTATGCTGGTAAATATTTTTATTTAATTATATGACTCATATGTTCTGTTTCAAAGATATTTAATAACTTGGTTTTACTACTTGCATTTCTTAACTTATTATTTATTTAAATATTTACTTTTATAAGTTAAGGTACCCACTGGGCATAATTTGCTCAACGAGTTATTTCCTGTAACTCGCAGGTTAACAAGTAAAGACATAGTAGATTCCAGTTACAGACACCGGCAGTGCCATCAGCATTTAAGGTCATTTTATTTCTGTAGTAGAACATTAGTAGTGGCATGTATATAAACAATAATAGCACTCCCAGATAAATATTAGGTTATTGTATAATTGGTATCTTTTGAATTGTGCGATTTGACTTGGATTGTCGACTGAGTTTTTAGAAATGTTTATTTTTTGTTTATTTGAGGAGTGAGGGTATAAAGCCAGATTGCCGAAGTGTTTGGGTTGTTTACCTTGCAGGATTCCAGTGTATAGTCGCAGAGACTATTCATTTAGTCGCTGTTACTATTCACGGTTTGTCCATTCCTAGGCGGAACTATGGCAAAATTTCCGTAGAAATTTGGTTAAAAATTGGCTAAGTATAAAGTATAGTTCAAGTATAACACATATGCCTGCCTAATTAACTAGTACATAATAGTATAATATAGCTCCAGTACCAGTATGTAGTGCCTCTTCGGGGTCTCCTATAAGGCCTAGAAGGGGTGTTACACCCTTTCCATTAACCTCCGCGCCACCGTAAATCTGTTCCACCTCGCCACTTTTTCATTGTTTTTTTTTCAACAACCGAAAACATAGCACCCTTACCGATCAGGTTCCTAACCTTACTCCACTGGCGTTCACAACCTCAGCTCGCCTCCCTTCTCCACTTCACGCCTTCAATTTTCACTCAACCCGCTCACCGAACAAAAACCCAAATCAGACCAGACCCTGCCAAAGGCTTTGCATTCTCGACTCCTTTATCGTCAGAATCGCAATTTACTCCACATCGACAACCACCACACCAGAACCACTGCTTTCCTTTGTCCTCCATATTCGATTCTCCTCCTGCAGGAATTCAACTCTCTGTTCATAGGTAATCTCGTTTTCATTTCTTTCCAGGTTAGTGAATTTAGTTATAGATCTTTGTTCAGTGGTTCTTTGTGAAATCACATGTTTAATGAAATTTTTACCAATTGCTAAATTCTTGATTTTGCCTCCTGCTAGATTGTTGGTTTAGATTGCTGTTAGAACATAATTGAATGTTTGGACTGGATGATAATAAGACTTAGATGTTTCTGTTCTATTTGCTTAATTGAATTGTCTTGTATCCAATTGGCATA
>CATIWJ010306877.1:0-43924 GCA_949640765.1 Croton laevigatus
TTTTATAATCACTAATTTCATAATCTTGACTCCTAAAAAGTTGTATTGACAAAAAATGTCTATTATAATTCTCAACTTTATTTTCATGTCGAGATTTAAATAAATCAACTAAAACAAGTTTCTGGTCATAATAATAATTTAAAGTTAATTATTAGTGACCAATTTGATTAATATTGAATATTTAAAACAAACCATAAATTTAGACTTTTAATAGGAGATGAAAAATAATATTTAATCCACAAATAATCATATGCTAAACTACAAATGAAGAATAACAGAAACGGGACAAAGGTACTTTAAAAAATATTAGTAAAAAATATTTTAAAGTTAAATGACAACAATAGAATTTCAAAATCTAAATATATAAATCAAAACTAAAAATTGCATTTTCTCTACCTTTTTCTTTGTCAGTTTTACCTATAATATTATTTATAGTAAGGTAAAATAGATAAATTAAAGTAAAAAAAAAAAAATTAACTTTTCGAATATAACTATAATGTATGTATTGAAGAAAAACACAATAAACATAACATTGTAATCTTCGTCAGATTGATCAACTTGCCCACACAACGTCTTTTTTGAGAGAATAGGTCCAGGGGCTAAGTGTTCTTTGCAAGAGAAATAAATTCTATTAGGATTGCTTAATTTAAAAATATTATGAATGAGACGTTGTAATTGCAAAATTTGATTTGGATTTCAATTACAAGTAGGAGAAGGACCTCATTATTTTTTTAAATTATCAAAGAAATCAAAAGTGGCTTTTGCTATAATCTAACACCATTCTTATCTTCTTCAAACAATAATCGAACCTTAAAAACATAATCAGAAATAAGATAAATGAATAAGAAGAAATTGTTACAAACATGAGCAATTTTTCCTTCACTGTCGACCTCCGCAAGACCTCAAATCAATTTTTGACAATCATCATGCGTCGGCAATGAACAAAACTCACAACAAATATTCAGATCCACGCAGTATACTAGAAGAGCTAGAAAAGCAAGCGAGATATGTTTTTGACTTGTAGAAAACACCATTTTCAACTAGGAAAGTGATATTGATATTTAGCTAATCCTTGATTTTACGCAAATTAAATTAAAATGAGGAAAAATAAAAGAATAAAATTGTAAACTCTTAGTCTAGTTATGGATAGAAAGATATTTATAGTAGCACAGGACACAATACTTCTATAGTAAAAGGTATGGCTGGAGCATAGTGCATCCCACTGTGGAAGGTATGGGCAATGACACGGGACCACGCTACGTGGGAGAATTCAGGAGATACTACGTATGTAGTTGGTAATCTGCCAACGGTGGGACTAAGTGTAAGTTTGGCTCAAGCTCGCTAGGAAGAATCCCTAGAAGGCATCTTAGCCCAGTTCGTGTGAGGAGGTCGCTTGGAGAGACCCTTGTGTTGATCAATGGGTGACCTCTCTTTGGACTATCCGCGAGTCCTTAAGTGGGTAGGAAAGCTTACAAAAAGGAATTCGAAATTGGTGGTCGGAATACTGAACGGAGGAAAATCGAAAGTAGGAAAGTTAGAGTACAGGAAATCGTCATGGAGAAGAAAGTAGAGAGAAATAACAAATATCAAATACTCGTCGGCACAGAAGAGAAGAAGAAGAACGAGCAGAGAAGAATTTATATTAAAAATAAGGGGCTATTTTTTTTTTTTTAAACATAGTACCACCTCCAATTTTTTCAATTGTTTACGTTTCCTTTTTGGGTAAGTAGGTTTAATTGTTTATTATTATTTCTGTATTGGTATTGGTGAAAAAGTAAGTGTTATAAAGGGTTGATAATTATTTATTATTATTTTGTATTGGTATTAGTGAAAAGTAGGATTGTATTGGTATTTATATTTTTAGGGTGTAAAGAAATGAAAAAATTGAAGGTAGTATTAATTTTTTTTTTTTAACATAGAGGAATCTGCTTTATGTTGATAAGTTGGGCCATCTACTTGTCGATTTACGGCCTCATTGTGTACCTCGCCAGTCCCCATCCCATTTATTTCATTCATCACTACTTGTCCTTTTGCCGGCCATCCAATTATCATTGTGATTTAGCTCTACTGATTTTTTGTGTGTCAAAATAGTACTATTATTTTGAGAAACATCCTGCTTTCAAATAAGAAAATGGTATTATAATTTTAATTTAGTTATATTTAGGGCTGCACAAATTTGGTTCGGTTTGAACCGAATCAAAAATCGATTTTTGGTTTAAAATCGAATTTAAAATTTGTGAACCGAAAATCGAATTGAAATTCGATTTAAATCGAATTTTAGTTCGGTTTCGATTTTAATCGAATTTTACATGTAAAAAATTTTAGATTTTTATAATTTGACAAATCAAAAACCGAACCAAAAATTTGGTTTATATTATTTAACGAACCAAAAATCAAACCGAAAATTCGGTTCGGTTCGATTCCGGTTCGGAAACCGAATTTTTGGTTATCTTGTGTACCCCAAGTTATATTTTGAAATTGGTAATCTTTAGTACACTGACATTTTTATCTTAGTTCTAAACAATGTATTCACGAGTCATTAGCACACAAATCAAATTCCATAAACCAATTTGATATTACTAGTATCCTTGGGTTTCTATTTTACTCCCAGAATTAGAATAATAATTTGAGCCTTGACAATGTTCAGTATACCAGACAATTGGGCTTTTGTTTATGGTCCATCAATTAGCCCAAAATATATTTCTGAACGACATCGTTTTAGGTCCCCCTTTTCAGGCTTTCCTGTCAATCGCATTAACGTACACTTCAACCAACAAACAAGCGTTACCACCAATCCCGTCACTGGTGATGGCCACGCAATCGCCGACTTCACCACCACCACTCCCACTGCGCCACCTGGTGGCTTTCGACACCAAATTCTCTTACTTTCTCCACTCTCTTTTCCACTCGTACCTTCCCGCTTCTCTTCTGCTTGTTCTGGAACTCTCCGCCGATTTTCGCTTCTCCTTTCCGATTAGTCTAGCGGTATGTCTTTCCCCTCTCTCACCTTCTCTTCTTCCTTTCCTTTCCCCTCTCATTTTCGGCCTCCTCCTAGACCTGGTTCTCGTCGGCCTAGTCAAGATCATTTTCCGTCGCGCTCGCCCTCCCTACAACCCTAACATGTCCGCCGTCGTTTCTGCCGATAACTTCTCATTCCCTAGCGGCCACTCTTCCCGTGTTTTCTTCGTTGCCGCATTGGTTTCGCTATCGGCGGATGCGATTGAACAGGCTTTGTTGGAGTTAAGGACCAGTGGTGGGTTCGTTGACAGGTGGGTTGCTTGGAACGACAATGCCAAAGTGGTGGGGATTGTGGTGTTGGGGGTTCGTTTGTGGGCGTCAATGACGGCTTTCTCTAGGGTTTTGCTCGGTAGGCATTTCTTATTAGACGTACTGGCCGGGGCGTGTTTGGGCGTTTTTGAAGGTCTCATTGCATTTCACTTCCTGCGGTTTGAGAATCTTTTGAGGTAATACTGATCACAAGAAATTGAATTTTCCAATTACATTTATCAGTGTATAATAATAAGGGATGTGGTTATGGAATATGAAAAAAGTTCATTCCTTTGTTAAGGAATCGTTTCAACTGATTGGAAAAGGAATACATCTTCAGACAAACAAAACTGAACATAAATTTTGTTATGCCCAAAGAACCAAATGAATACAAAGGCAGGCAGCTTTTGCAACCCTTTCACTCTTATTTTCAGTTGGTAGGTCAATCAAAGTTGTCTGTGGCTTTCTTCTTTCTTCGTTGGTATTTTGATCGCCACTACATTGCTAGGATACCAAAAGGTCTCTTTAATTCTTTCCCTGGCTGATTTCTTCTTTGCTGCTGGTAATTGATGTATCAAAATCATAGTCCTAGTTCCATAAAAGAAGAATTCATTTTGAGTTATTCTAAATGCAATGGTTTTCTACCCAGAAAAATTACTAGATGCTATGTGGAAGGAATCTCTTAAACTAATCCTGGAACTTCCATGCCACATTAAACCAGATTGATGTCACAGCTCAAAGAACAAAACTCTTACCAACAGGCAGCAGCTTAATCAATTGTCCAAATTGTATTCTTATTCCATCCGATATTCAGCTCAGTCTATTGTTGAATACTTTGGCTGATTTGATCTTTGAAAAAAGCTTGAACCTGTAGTATCCTTCGGCCCAGTTTTACTAGTGGTTACTCAGTTTCTATTTTGAACTAGTATGGGCTTAACAAGCCGCAGACTAGGGAATCTTTGTCTGTTCTTTCTGTAAATGAATGTCTTTCTACAGTTGGTTCACTCATCCTCGAGATGTTTATTTTTGTTTGCTTTCAAATTATATTTTTGGAATTGCAAATTTGCAATATTGCCTGCAAGCGAAATAAAAGTTCTGAACAAACTTGATTTTCCTATGTACAGGTACAGCCTCCTGCTTTACCAGAATGTTGGCCAAGGTAGAAGTTAAATTGGATTGGAAGCTGTAGGAAATGTGTCTCTTGCAATATATTGGACTGTCACTTCCAAAAGCAGATGCACGTTGAGGTCCCGAGGATATTGCTTTTAATCTGTGCAATGCCCAGAAATTTCATATGATACATTCAATGATTGCTGAAGACGTTAAATATTGGAATCATGTGACACTTGCCTATTCATTATGTTTGGGGAGATTAATCGTTGGAGGATCCATATAGTTGACCCCAACTTGTTTGGGACTGACGCTTGTTGTTGTTGTTTTATTGTATTCTTGCGAATTCAAACTCTCTTAATTTCTACAATTGGTATAGGCATTAAATTTTATAACTCGTTTTACAGTTCATTGATGAATCACTTTAAAATTAATTCTCCTTTCCCTGCCCTTTTGATTGACATATTTTTAGTTTTGCAAAACATATCCTTTGGTGGCTTTAATTGTATCCATAAATGGATAATTTATGAGTTTCCACAATCATATGTTTTATGGTTTCTAACGAAAGCAGTGATACATTAGATATAGCAAATCTTCTGGTATTGCTTTTTTTTTCTGCTATGTTTTGATTCAATGACCATATGAACTCTAAGCAAAGAAAGTTGAGGATTTAGATCCTCCAGTTTTCATTATCATAATCTTTGCATGGCCAATGCATTAATCATGGACGATGCACCTCTTGCCCTATAATTTATGTTGATAACAAAGATTATAAATGTCTTGTTGAATTGTTTAGTTAATTGCACATATGCAATCTTCGTACAGTAGGAGTTGGTGATTGCATGCTTATTGTTGTGATATAGGTTCTTATCATATCTTCTAGCAAAAAGCAGTTAGCTCAATAATTTCATGCAATGTGTGCCTTTTTGTGTTTATGATAAATCGATAAGCTTTATCTGATAAGATAATGTTGATTGATTGATAGATAAATATTATTTTGGACAATGTGGAAAGGGACAATGTAAACTTGCTAGTTTAGCAAGGACATTGAGTATGAAAATTTTGCTACATGCATCCTTGCAATGGTTTTCATGTGGAAGACATACAGGAAAAAAAGAGGTTTAGCATTTTCTTTCATTTTCATTGAGCTAACTTTAGATATTGACGTTTAAAGCTAAGTGCATGAAAGGATCTATCTTATGCTTTTGTTGCCTTGAAAACAAACTGACTCATATGCCAACTTGGTTCTTTTGTCATTATTATTATTATTGTCAATTTCTGGTCGCTGTTGCTGAAAACGAGTTGCATATGCATTCTTTGAATTCTTAATGTGTTTGCATTACATTTGATTATCAATCACATTGAATTCCTGTAGAATATGTGGTTAGTCTTTACGTATCACGCTAACGCAGGGGTCCTACTGCAGAAATTAAATCGATATCTTTGTGCTCTGTCTTCTTTTTTCATTTTTTCTTTTTCAGGTTTCAAGTGAGGATTGCTGTTGGATGATTACTTAGTTTTGTCTTTGGCTGTGGAAATGCTGTTGCAGGTTGTCCATTTGCAGAACAGGTGCATATGTGCTTTTTAAGTTTTGCATATCATCTCTGGCTTTCCTTTAAATCAAACTCCAAACTCTTTTGGAACTGGCCCAGCCAGTAACAGGCTTTATTGAGATTGATCATGTGCAATGCTGTAATGTATTAGCTTTGAAAGATTTTAAATAAAGCAACATTTTCCATTTTAGGTTTGAAAGGGTTTTTTACACACAGAAAAAAAACTTCAAGGTTAGTGTCAATTATGAATTGTTACTTAAGTTGATGGGGGCTGTAGGGCCGCCTCCTCACCAAGTCAACAACAAACAGCAGCAATTTGAAAAAGCACTCTTAATTGTCTATGATAATTTTGATCATGATGAGAAGGTTTTCTTTTCACTGTAATAGAAAATTAAGGATTGAAGATCATGAGAATCTCTATTATTGCTCTACTTCTGAAGAAATACTTTTTACCTTCTCCCCCTTAATTCAGCTTTTCTAACATGTCTATATATGGTTGGTGATTGTGGGGGACCACAGTCTTCTACATATTATTGTTTCTAACATCGATAATTTTCTTGCCTTAATTATCAAGAGAAATAACTCATTTCATTGAATTTTAAGCACCCTGATATTCCTGAATTTTTTTCCATTATTTACTCTTCGTTAATTCTGATGAAAAATTAATGTGTTCTGCCAAAAGCGAATGGAAACTTATTTTTCCAGTTTAGAAGATATAGATTTCCAAATTAACCAAATCAACTGATTCCCCTCTGATTGATGTTGTTCTTTATCTAGTCTAGGTAAGAAACTAGTAAATTACCGGACCGTACTTTTTGTTCTTCGCTTGCATATAGGTAATGCAGGATTTGACTATCAAACCTATGCATATGGAGCTGAGAATTGCAGGCAAGGCCAAATATCAAGTGTAATAATGTGTTACTGACGTAGTATTTCAATTTGGACCATATATGTTTATATATATATATTAAGCATGTTGGTTATGCAATATATATATGTCGTAAGTGGCAGAAGAAATGTTGGACCAGTCAAGGTCTGGTCTTGAATTATAGAGCTAGGTTAGGACCAAACTTATTAGGACAAAAATAAGCTGCAGTATGTGTATGAGGAAGGTTAATTTGATTAGGCATGGAGTGAGTGAGTGAGTGATATTTTGAAGAAACTGATATAAAGAAACATGTGAGTCTTATAAGTAAAACTTTGGTTTGGAAGGTAGTGTTATGGATTGGCATTGGTCATTGTTAATATTACAACTAATTTTTTGGACACATTATTGTTTCACAGCCAGAAATGGTAGTGCTTTCTTTTTCCATAAAAGATTTGGACCACTTTGAAATTAATTGCTTGCTGCCCTTTTTCTTTTTCATTTTGAAGCAGTGATTGATGGCTTTGATGGATTTTATTTTTATTATGAATATGAATTTTTGCCTTTTTTTTTTTTTTGTTTTAACACAGTTGATCATCATCACCATCTTCAGTGGCAGGAAGAGACAAGAGAACCTGGGCAGAGAGTTCCAGCAGAGAAACACTGACATACAATAAGGTAAAATAAGTGGAACGCAAAGGGTGAATTATTGTTTCTTTCTTTCCTCAATTTTCTCAAAAATTAAGTTAAAAAAAAAATGTTACAGGAAGATCAAAAAAATATAATTCACCTTTGTTTATTATTAATACTAATTAAGAGCAAAAATAAAGATTAAATTTTGATGATCTCAAAATTACAGGAATGTTAGAATGAAGGACACTGTTATTATGAGGAAGGTGAAGTCATTCTGTAATTCCTTTTGTACGAACCACTAACCCTTCCCTTTTGCTTTTGCTTTCTGAATCGTGTAATCTATCTTCCTATAAAATCATACTAGTAGTATTATTAACTCATGTAGCAGTGTAATATCTCCACAGGGAATATTTGAAACTTGAACAATCCTTTTGAAGAGTCAAATTGTCCAAGTTGGTCCCTTAGAATATATATTTGACTAAGTTCTTAATTAACCCATTGATTATAATTATTTTGTTTTCCTTTTTATTAATTGTTTAAATTTGAATAAATTGGTCTATTTAATCTATTTTTACAATGCTTTCCCATATTCATTATATTTATTACTAGTAATAGCAAACCTCTAGACTAGCTTGAAACAATTTAAGAACATAATTTTAGAAGATATTATGGTTTGAAATTTAGTTTACGATCTTGGGTTTAGAATTTCTTATCAAGTTTATTGGAAATTCACACAAAGAAGTGAAAAATAGAGCTAAGGTTGAACTTTGGCTATCCAATTTGTGCCATTTCAATGCTCCTACTCTATATCTATACATTGTAACTCATAATGATGATGATTCTTTTACTAATATTGACCATGATTTGTTTTGGAGCATTTCGAATATTACTCTTTATCTTCTTTTTTTTTTTAAATTTGCCCCCACTTAGAGAAGAACACGATGATGCTTTAATTTCACTCTTAAGATCTTGTCTAGTAACGATGGTTAAATATTTATTTAGCTAATAAATTTATTACTTGATGAAAATTAACTACTAATTTAAGTATTACTATTATATTATCAACCAGAGTTAAAAAAAATCTACATATCTATAACATATATAAAAAACTAAGGTCTCTTTGATCATGTCATATGAACAAAGTAATAGCTTATGTATCATTTTTGCTAAATTTTTAATTTAGCTATATTTCATTTCTAAAAACTTTTTATCTTTCTATATATAACCATTAACAATCATTTGTAATTATGATTTCAATGATCATTTTAATTTTTTCTGATAAGTAATAATAGCAATAAAATTTATAGTAAATTAATAATAAAATATTTTGAATTTTTTTCGATGACTTATTTTTATTATATTTATAATTTATACAATATAAAAGTTATTAAAAATATTAACAAAATTTTTATTTAAAATACTTAATTTATAAGAATTTAAAATACTATACATATAATGAAAATGAGAATATATTTGAATGTTCTAACAAGATGTTAATTTATAATAAAAAAAAAATAGAAAATTTTACCTACAATATTTATATATAAAATATAATTTCAGTTTATAATTTATTTAAATAAAAGTTTCAGTTAATATGATATGAATATATTGCATTATCCATGTCACGCGCCTAATTATTTTAAAATTGTACCTCCACAGACTTTATGATTGGGAAACTAGAGCATTTGAAATGGAAAATGATTTTACTCTTGTGGGGAGAAGGAACAAAATGCTTCAAAGTGGTTTTACATGGCATGTTAGATAGGTGAACCAAATTCCTATAACAAAAGAGAAAAACGATAGGTGAACCAATTAATTCGTTACTAAGGAAATAAGTAAATAAGAATAATTTTTATATAATTATTAAATAAAAAAAATAAAAAATTTTAAATAATTAAAAATTATGAAAATTGATCGATCCAGTATATGAAAGCATTTTATTAAAAAGAAATTTCTAATGTTGATTTTTATATCATAATTTTTGAAGTTTAATTATATTTTTTAATCACAAAGTGAAATTTAATTGTCACCATAAAGAAGTAGCTTGAAGTTAAAAAGTAGAATACATAGGTGAATTACCCATAAACTTCCTCCATCTATATTTATATATACAACTTGAGAGTGATGCCCAAATTTGACATGTTTGAATAGTGACACAATTAAACGGTTTGTTCAATTTAGGGAAAATGATTTACCTTCTAATAGTGAAAAATGACTCTATATATACAATCTATTATAAAAAAGAAAAACACCCAAAAGAAAAAGTTGGATGCGAAGGGGAAAATAACCCATCATCGTGATGCTACCAACCTCCTTTTTTTCTTCGGGGATTGTTTGACAAAAAATAGCTATTAATAGTAACTGGTTATAAAACGCTAAAAACTACATGTGTTAACCTTGGATAAAATGTTACTTAAACAGCTAAAAAGTATCTTAAAAATTATTTTACCGAAATGCTACAAAAAATAGAATTTTGACTGGTTAAAACACTAGAAGCTACTTCAAAAGTTGTTACCGAACACAGCTTTTTTTTTGCCCTTTTTCTTTTCTTTTTGAGAAAACGAAAAAATAATGGATGTTAAACTATGAGACATGCCTTACAAGAAAAGAAACACGTTTGTTTCCAAATGTCATAATTATAACTAATTAATATGTACCTTTTTATTATACTTCTTGTAGTTTTTTTTTAATCTTTGTATTATTATAACTAATTAGTTGCTAAAAAGTATTTGTAGTTCTTGATTAAAACTGATGCAGTTATTATGTATGATTTTTAAATACAATTTTTCTATTTTGAAAATAACTTATTGTGAATACTCCATAGGTTTATGCTACTCGAAAGGAAAAGGGAGCATTAAATTTTAGAAATCATATTTTCATAATTGAGTTATCAAACTTTGGATAACAATACAAAGCTTTCGTTATGTGCACTTTGGATAGATCAGATCAGACCACTTTGTACCCAATTTTACCTTATATTTTTACAACGGGTTGTTTTCATGACACCAACCATTGATAATAAAAGTAAACAACTCCAACTAATTTGGATATGTAGAATCTACTCATTTTCTGCCTAATAAAAAATTTTGTTCATTAATTGTGTACCTAATCAAAAGTGATCCTTTGTTTTAAAACATGTGTTATAGATATTTATATTAATTATGGTACAGTTAGATTTGCTGAATTATATAATCAATATTTAAAAATATTTGCTAAGTACAAAGAAAAACAAAGTATTATAACTATAACTAACTAGATATGAATTATTTAAAAAATTAGATAGGAATGTATTATATTATAGAAATATATATAATGCTGTCCATGGTTTAAAAAGCCATTATTAATTCCACAACACAATAATGTTCTAGATGGTCGAATTAGTCAATGTGATTAAGATCTAACTTTTAGGATACAATAAATCCCAAACTATAATCATTTGATATTCAAACAACCAAATTTTCCACTCAATAATTAAGCATAGAATAGAGACCATATCATCTCATTACTTGTGGGACATATATTAATTAAGTTCTTGAATTTCCTCTCATCTTTCTTATATATAGATTCAAATTTGAAGAAATGTTTCAAATTGGGTCCATACAAAAATTTTAACTTTTTTTGAATCACTACTACATACATAATCTGGTGTTTAAAAGTATCATTCAATCAAATATAATTAACCACATCATCATATTGAATTGATGAAAGACAAAAATCTAAAACTATAAATATGGAACCTCTCTAATTTGAAAAATAAATGGGTGGGAAAAGATAATAAAAAAAATATAAGTATGGGCAGGCACATGTTGTGCTGGTGAGGAGCAAAATTGATATGATCTAAATTATTATAAATATATTTGAAATGATATGATAGGGGTAAGGTGGAAGCATAATACAATACAAGTATATTTTCTCCATGCATGGAGAAGGTGAGTGAAAGGGAAGAGAGGGGGCCATATATATATTACTATCATTTGTATAATTTATACAACAACAACAAGTTTTAGCCCCAAACAAGCTAGAATCGGTTGTATAAATTCTCTAACGGTTAACCACATAAAAAACAATAATAGCAGCCACTACAAGCATTAAGTTCCTTCTATGGCACAGATTTTACACCTACATTTAAGTCTGTTACTAACAAACTTCACATCAATATTTAAAGCTCATAAATCTCTTACTACCACTTATTATTATTATTATTATTGTAGTAGTAGTGGTTCGATGAGTTGTTTCCCAACTGGAAGTTTAGTGATCTCTAAGGAAAATTTGTGTTGAATGTTTAGTACTTGAGAAACATGGATTTGATTGAAGGTTGTTGCTTTCTTTCCCAGCTATTATTATTATTATTATTCATTTTCTTCTTCTTCTTCACTTTTTTTTTTCCCCTAATTATTTCAAATTTTTCATCAACATGAAAATTGAAGCCCCACTTTTTCTTATCCAATAATAAATATCTAAACCGTGTACCTTTTTTTAATAGTTAAGCATCTCTTTCTCTATAAAGGCTAAAAAGCATGCAATTGTTTTTTTTTTTTTTTTGGATTTTTTTTTTTTTTTTGTTTATGTGGTAGCTAATGTTTATATCTTATTTGTTTATATACATGTATATATATACTATTTTGTGTACTAAGAAAATTGAAGATGCTTTCCAATGTAGGAGGACCATATATAAATGAAATATGCAATCAATTTTAGTACAAGCTAATAATATTATTTAAATATAACTATAATGGAAAATAAATAATACTAGCAATAATGGTAGGAGAGTTTGGCAATATTATTTTCAAAATTACTAAAGAAGTCAAAAAAAAAAAAAAAAAAAAGAGTTTGGCAATATTATAAATTAAAAAAAAATTTGCATTGATTGATATATTACATCTTTTTTTGCATTTAAAACAAAACTGACACTTTTAGTAATAAAAACTAAAAAGTCTAATAATAATTCCATTTCTTTTTTTGCAAAAATTTTTTAAAAAATAATATTCAGCATTGTGAAATGACCTAAAACCCTACCCTTACCTTAACAAGTAGTAGTTTAATAACCTCCATAGAAAATAGAAAATAGAATCAAGCTGTTTCACAATATCCAAGAATATTTCATAGTAAAAAGGCAAATCTTTAGTCCAAATAACAATTTTACTTAAAAATTACATTTTATAATGACTGTAATCTGTCCCCTATAGTGTTTTGGGTCGTCACTTGCAAGCATCATTAGATTTTTAAAAAACAAAAAATTGTAATTTCAAAAGCATCTTAATGTAATTAGGCATAATTAATTACACATTAAAGCGGCCCAATGTAAGTTGGAAATGATGCTCTTCTCCTTTGCCTCCAAAAAAGCAAACAAAAGCTATATGTAGATTACTAGTTTTTTACATTACATATATTAAAAAGCACCAAAAAGACACCTCTTTATCTATTTTTAGAAAGGAAATTTAGGCCTAAGCTCTCAAGCCCTCTAATGCTAACCCCCAAAAAAGTTTTATTTAACTTTTTCCATTTTTTTTCTCTTTTTCCAATGAATTGTGGGACAATACAGCTATAGAGGATGAGTGATTTATAAAATAAATAGTTAAACATGAAGTTATGTTGCCACTGAATTATGAAATTGCATTTGCCAAGATTTATCTCTTTGAAGTTATGAAAATACCCAAATTATATGTTGAATCATTAATACAAATTAAGGAATTAAGACATATTTTGTTTCAAATATTTCTTGGGAAGTTAAATTTTCAAGTATTACATTTATAGGAAAGTTATTTTCTAAGAAATACAAAATAAATATCGTTTGATTTATATTATAAATTTTCAAAAAATTAAATTATTTAATAAAATATAATATTAAAATATTATAAAAATCCTCATAATAAATATTTTTAAATAAAAAAATCATAACTTTCACTCAGAGAAATTGAGTTTCCTAATTCTGAAAATATTTGTAAACAAATATTCAACTCCACCTACTTACTGGAAAATTGAACTTCTCATTTTTAATTACCCTAATCAAACAATATCTTAGTATATATGTCAATTTTTTTTTTAAAAAAAAATTGGAGTATTCTATTATAATTATTCTATCCTATTTTAAGTGGAAAAAGGCCAAAATCTTCAGTTGTGTCTATTTTTTTTGGAATGAGAATGAGTAGCTTGATGCATGAATAAGAGTATAAATAAAACAAAAACAAGTGTTTCTCATTAATGCATGTGTTAGTAATTTAAATAGAAAGAAAATAATTTAGAGCTGATTGCTTATTTTGAAATTCATATATCTCGAATTTGATAATGGGTAGAGTTGAATATATTATAATAGAAAAGAAAGAAGGTTGCGTTAAATTTCTCTCATTCAACACATGATCATGTGGATCCCCACCTCCCTCACATCCACAACTATAAATATAAATAATCTACTCGTAGATCCATATACATATATATATTATGATTATAATGCCCATCTCATTCAGTGCAAACTCCTCTCCAAAACAATAAACAAATACACCCATTATTCATACTACCACATAT
Source organism: Croton laevigatus (assembly GCA_949640765.1). NCBI lineage: Eukaryota > Viridiplantae > Streptophyta > Magnoliopsida > Malpighiales > Euphorbiaceae > Croton > Croton laevigatus. The sequence goes on from CATIWJ010306877.1 coordinate 13,951, forward strand.
TTATTTATATGTGTGTGCTCCTACTATGAAAGATTTTTGTGAATTTAGCGTAGTAGAACCATTTTGTTTTTAATGACTTAGTCCAATATAAACAGAATTAGATGTATGCTTGTTTAAATAATAAAAATTAGTTATAACTTATGTGAGTGACGGGTAATTAAAATATATAAGTTATATTAAGTACTAGTATTTAACTGCTTGAACAATTATTAATTTTTTTTATTTTTATTTATAAAATGTTAAAAATTAAATAATTAGTCTTTTATAAAATATTATTTAAATAATTAGTAACTATTTTACTGGAAGTCATAAAAATAATAATCTGACCGATCAAAATATTAAAAAGTTGTTGTCGGATAAAGCTATAGTGCGTGTAACATTGGTGTTGGAGTTGGGATTTAATTGTATAAATGAAGAGGGTTAAGAAGGGGGAGTTGTGGTGATAGAGACCAGTAAGTAGGTAATGGCATGTTAATGGAGAAGTAGGGACAGATGTAACGGGGTATTAACACACCTTAATACAAACACATGCCTTTGTTTTGGTCTCTCAAAGACATGACACCATTATTTTTTGGATTTGATTTGCTTATCCCTTCTACATTTCTTTATTTTTGTTTACTCTTTTCTGGTTTTTTATACTATGCATTATGGGCTAGCTTATCTTTTTTTCTTTTTTTTTTAAAATCTATTGAAAAAATATTCCCCAATAATTCTACCTATCATTACAACAACATCCCATTTCTCATATTTAAACAACATAACTATACATCTTAATACTTAATATTAATAGGCGCCGATCTTCTTCCGGCAGAGCTCGGGTTCGACTCATACCTCCCCCTCTCTTTAGATTGAGATAGATTTAGAGATATCTATGTTAAATTAATAATAATATGCTTAAAAAAAGTGTTGCTTTCATTCAAACATGATAAAAAAAAAAATTAATTTTCTAAAAGTAAAGAAAATTTCAGAGAAAAATGGAAGCATGTTTCCAATTTTTATAATCGGCAAAGTAAGCTTTTTAGTTATATTATCAAATTAAAACTCATTTAAGGCATTGTTATGATTCGAACTCCTGATTTTGAATGGAAGCTTGTCTCCATAATATCAGTATATTTGCTTATCTCTTTATCCAATCTATTTGAATAGATATAATTAAGAAGTTTATAAATATGGACAATTTCATCATATTGCAAACAAAATCATGTGCAACAATGGGAGACCTTTTAGTAAGGCTAAAATTTATGGATAAGTATTGTTTCCAAGATAACAAAAATACTATTAATGTACAATATCACAAACACACATATTAAGATAATTTTTTTCCGTTATTTTGGACCGACTTTATTAGAAGTGTTTCAAAGACACAAAAGTGATTGAGAAAAAGATCAAACGCAGCAATATGCCCTACAATTAGTGAGATAGTCATTTTCGTAGCTTTTCAATTTTATTTTAACATACGTCTATAATGGGTGTCTAATTCATTCAACTGTTTTATTAATAGACTATACAATATATAGAAATAGAATCGATAATTTATATAATGCAATATATTTATATATGCAAAGTCTAATTCAAATAATCAAAGTCTATGGTGGGGTTTGGATTGAACCATATGATTCGTTAGCTGGTGGTAACAGTCAGGGCTTGATGATCAGATTGGTTTAGTCTCAAATGGTTCAGTGCTGACGCAACAAACTTCAACCATTTACTGAGCCATATGTGTGTATTTAGATAGATAGCCACAAAATCAACCTGAACCCAGATTTTTTTTTTTCGGTGAACCTGAACCCAAAATGATGTCATAAAAAAATTTTCCAGTTGGATGGTATATTAGATTTGGATCTCCCCAGTACTTCTATTATCTTATGATATAAATCATGATTAGACTTATAAAGGAATTATGAATCAGGCAGAGATTTGCGAAATGAGCGTAGGTAGAACTCGTAACGCATGAAAATGAACTGGGATAAACTTATTTGGGTTTGGACTCACCAATGTTAAAAGGTCAAATCTGTGTTAAAAAGCTTGCGGAATGTGCGTAAGCTAGAACATGTGATATGTAAAAAATGAATCGGGAAGACTTACTTAGGCTTGGACTTATTGATATTAAAAAGATAGTGCTAACCGATTAACTTGGTTAGTTTGTACTCTTATAAGTCTTGAATGTATGATATTTTATTCAATGTGAATTTCTAATAAATCATTCAAAAGCCATGTAAAAAAAATATATTACCATAAAGATTTATAAAAGTGACAAATAAATTAATGAATTAAATAATTTATTAGAATTTAACCTAACTCATCTAAAAACTTGAGTTGACATGTGAAGATTGCATATATTCGATTGAACCACATTACTCTTTATCGATGTGGCCCATCATTACGATGGAGTAAGGTATACTCTAATATCATATTAAAATTTAGCCTAACTCGTCTGAAAATCAGAGTTGACAGTAAGAAATGCGCATCCTTATATTTGACTGAACCACCATTTTGTTCTTATTGACGTGGGATTCTAACAAAATTTGTTAAAAGATTTATATACATAAAAACATTGATAAATTTTTTGTAACAATTAACAAAAATTAACATTATAAATTTGTTTATAAAGTAGGAGACTGATATTGAGTGTGGTATAATAAAAGTTGGTTGGTTAGCAAGGATCTAATCTACTATTGTTTTTTCCTTTCTTTTGTTTTTGAGAATATAACTTTGAATAGAAGAAATAGAATGGCATATTTAGTTAACACCAAAATTGTTGGCATTTTCAAAGCTTAAAGCTCAAAATATACATCACTTTATGCATGGAATTATGAATATACTATTATATATCGGAAAAATACAAAAGTAAAAATAATAAATGAAAACAATACGAAACTTAATGCAAAAGATCAACTTGGCAAAAAGTGGACAAAACCCGGAAAGCCTTTGTTTTTTTATTATAAAGGAACAAATATTTCTAAGTTGTAGCTCTTTTAACATCAGCCACATTTCCTTTTATAAGATATTTGACGATGTTATATTCAATTATTTATTCATGCTATAATTTATTATAATTCTACTTCATATTTTTGAAATCAAATTCTTTTTATTTATTTTCTTAGTCGCTATTTAAGAATGGTAAATTGAGAGTCTCACTTTTTTTAGTCACTGCTTTTAAAATCGAAGATTAAATTTTTCTTTTCAAAATCATCTATTAAATTGTCTACATTAAGTTCTGAAATTAAAAATCGTTTGCAGAATTTAACTATGCATTATAAATTAGACACAATAATTTATATTGTTAGAATTACAATCATATTATTGTGTATTAAATATAAGCCATAGAATTTAAATTAAGCTGACAATCTGCTAACCAGATACACTTAAACAAAAACGATTTAAATTTGAAAGAAATGATTTGGTAACAACTTGCGATTTTGAAGAAATGAATACGATTCTGGAGGGTTTGGAATAAGTGAGGAAATGATTATGATTTGCGAGTTTTGGAAGTATTAGTATAGTATGTCTTTTTCTTATTTAAATAGTATAATACCACCTCCGTATTTTATGATTCTTAATATTTATTATTTCACCAATGTCAATAAAATCAGCTTTTCACCAATACCAGAAATAACAACCCTTTAAAAAAATTTACTTTTTTACTAATTTCAATAAAAAAAAAACACCCAAAAATGGAAATGTAAAGAATCATAAAATACGGAGGTAGTAGGAAGGAAGATTTGGTGATGTGGTTGGGAATACGAGAGGAACCGATTTGGAGAATATTTTTTTTAAAAAAAAATTTGGAAGAGAATGAATCCTCTTGGATACTAAGAAGAAAAAAACTAAACGAATAAGAAATAATATGAGTTTCGGTATGAACTGTTTATTATAAAACAAATAAAAACGAAGAAGAATGCTTCTGATTCAATTAATTCAATAAGTAATACAAATTTATATGGGCTTATAAATATTAGCCATATGATTTCAAATTAAACAAGATACATTTAAAAAAAAAAATCTATCCTTATCTCTTATCTTATTACTAATACTAATTATTATCTCTAATATCATCGACTCATCAAGGAATACAAACAAAAGAGTTAGAAAGAAAAGCAAAGAGGGGGGTAAATTGTTATTTTAATTTATGGAACTCGAATTGAGTACATTTAGACTTATTAAGCCTAGTTGACAACAAGTTATAACTTAATTTTTTTGCTAAACTTTATTTGAGGTAAAACTGAGTGAGCTGGTTATTTTAGGGGGGTTGAGAACATACGAAATTAGAAAAGAAGAAAAACGGGAAGTGCGTGGGGAAATGGACTCCGTCTACACTTTAGTTAGTACAATCATATAACAGAGTTGACATCACATGTAATGTAAATGAAAATTCTTCCGTTTGGGTTTGTTGAGGCGACACGTGTCAGAAAAAGAGATGAGCGGCAAGTCCGGCCCCTCCACGTCCCGGCGGACCACTATCTCCTCCGATGGTTCCAATGCATTTTGTTTCAGCCTTGAGCTAGTAAGATATTGCCATTGTCATTTCGCTTTCACTTTACTAATGTTATTTATTACTCTCTTCTTCATTCAATCATCAATCCCCTTCTCTTTCTTTCTTTCTTTCGCTATATTTTTTTTTGGGCAGGTCCCATGCCTTCTTTCTTTCGCTATATTTTTTTTTGGGCAGGTCCCATGCCCCATGTAGTTTTAATTTTCTTAGATAAAGCAATTTTTTTTCTTTGAGAAATCACTATTTTATTCGGTTAAAATAACTATTTTATCACTCTAATGTGGAGTATGCTTGTTAAAGCTGACTTTGGCATTTCCATGAAAACAACTAAAATTCAATGAGGATATAGCTTTTGTGGCGTAACCTTTGCCTTGCTATTTGGATCTCCACTCTCTCAATTTCCACATTGAAAATTTATTGTACTCGTTGATTTGTCACTTTCACCAAACAAATACTATATTGAAAGAGCTGGTCAAAGAAGAAAATTTTAAGATAAAACAGTAAAAAAAATAAAAGACCATAAATAAACTGGTCCTATGAATTAATTCCCATCCCATTCCCTTAAGTTTTGGGTCAAAAAGAGATTGCTAAGAAAGATGCAAAAGAATTGTCAGCAAGTGTGAAAGACTAAGCACATTTTATGTTTCTGATATTATACTCTATCTATGCATCGGAACCGTGTAGTTATTGTTATGTTCATAATGCAGTAAATTATGAGACCGCCCAGTGCCTATTTTGAGAGGGGGACCTCTCGTTCAATTTTGTGGCTCGTTATAGGTACTATTTAACTTTAGGACAGTTCATGAATTTGCATTCCGAATGCTGAGTTTAATTTCTTCAAACTTTTTTTATAAAAATTCGAATATAAGTATTTGGAAGGAAGACCGTTTTCATCAAAGATAAGTAAATAACTAAGGGCATATTTGGTTTAGCAGTTTCATGCGGCTGATATCGGTTGTTGATTGCTATTGCATGTAGCTGATGGCTGATGAATAATAGGTATTTGATAAAATATAGTAAGATATTGCTGTTATTATGTAAAATGATTAGTAATGGCTTATTTTCAAATAAATTCAAATTTAAAAATTTTAAATTAAAAATTTATTTCTTATAAACAAATTCATAAACCCCGCGTTTGCACAAATTAGAATGGCTCATTGAGTGCGTGCATAATCTCTATGTATAAAAAATTTAAAAATAAAACTAAAAATAATTAAAATAATAGTAATTTTTAAATCGTCACAATTATGGAGTACCAAACTATAAAATTATATTGTCAATAATTGTAGGATGCAAGCAAAGGTCATTTTAGCTAATAATAATAATAATATAAAAGCAGAGTAGTGAAACATTTGAAAAAAAAAAAGAGTATTAAATGATTTAATTTATTATTAATTTTAGGTTATTTATGTCTCTTAATAAAAAATATATAGAGCTGTTCGTGAAAAATTCCATCAATCAACTATTAAAATTAGCAGCAGTTTTGGAATTCCAGCAGCTATCAGTTCTTAATAAATTCTTTTACCAAACATTTAAGAAGTAACTGTTGAGTGAATATTAACTATCTAACTCCTTCCAACTTCTAAACCAAACGACTCCTAAATAATAATATTAATAAACCATTTTAGTTTAAAAAAAAAAATTGAAATACACCCACTATTTGAGTATATTATAAGTATCCATATCACAAGTATTTTCATTACAATTTTAATTTTTCAATTTGTAAATTTATTAGTCTTACAATCACAATTACATACATAATTAATAACAAATTACAAATAATAATCAAATTACAACTTATAAATTAAAGCTCATATAAAGGACACCACCATAGTTCGAATTCCTTACGATTAGGAAGATGCATCACTGAGCCACTAGAATCAAAGGTCACTCGTATTTTTTCAAATTAATAATAGTTTGATAGGTTTTCTCATTATTATTTTTTAAAAAGGTGAAAAACGGAAGGTCTCAAGTTGAAATTCTTATATAAATATACTTTCCTTGATTGTTTATATATAGTCGTCACTTTAATCTTTGAGTTTTTCCACTCCTAACTACTTGAACATGTCCAGAGTAATGAGATTCACATCATTACCTTCATCCACTAGAGCCTCATCACTTGAAAATCTTCAATTCAATGCGAGACACAATTACAAAACATTCACATGAATTAGGTAATGTACTTAGCCTCCTCTTCAAAGAAAGTTATGTAATGCTTATTTTCCTTGAGGATAGTGATTGAATACAATTCCTTGGCATGTCTCTCCTTACCAGTAAAAGCATTGGTCCCCAACGCCCTCCATAGATCATATATATTGTAAGTATTTTAACACACAATTAGAACCAACTCAATTGTAATGATTAGGTCATTATAGGCCTACCCATAAATGGCTGCATTACTATACTATTTTTCTTATTAGTATATTTATAAGTAAATTACTAAATTGTATGTATATAACTACTGAAATTTTCTTATGATTAAAAAATCTATTGAAATTTGAAATTTGTTTTCTTTTTCTTTCTCAAATGACACTACACTTGATAATAAAATAGTACCATCCCTATAGTTTTTTCTTCACTAAAGTACTAGCAAATACTTATACATAAGAGCATCATTGGCATTGATAGTTTCCATGGCAGATACGTAGCTTTCCAAGCAATCTCAAGGATCCGTAGTACCATAATAAGAATCCTTCAACTTGCCTAGTACATAAAAATGCTTCAGGATCTAGTTTGTTACTACTTTGGGAGCTAAGAAGGGGAATGTATATGCAAACCATAATCAATAGGATTAACTTAATTATTGTACTCTTTAAGTATGTGCCTTAGTTGCTTTCTTATGACATGGAATTCATTATTAGAATCCGAGTTAGAATCATTAGAGGAGTTCTCCACCATTTTATGATGTTTCTTCTTTACCTAGGAACTCGTTCCACTCTTACCTTCCTTCTTTACTTCTCTCACCCTCTTTCTATCTATAATGGACTAGTCTCACACACAAGGCTACTTATTCTCTTAGTGCATATTACTTGATAAGTGAGTATTTATGTGGCCTTATAGATGGTAAAGTTTCTTGAGTTTCTCTGCTTGAAAGGTTAATTTGAACCTGCATTGAGGCTACCTTACCTTTATTAGTTGTAGTATTGTAGCCTCCAAATACGTGACTGGGGCCTTAGACTTAGAATCAATATCGGTTGGGAGTAAAGTGGGATCATAAGCTCCATCGGGAGACTGAGTTTCCCCGACTCTTTGAGAGGTATCTTTGTCGTCTTGCTTTCGTGAGTCCATGGTATAGGACTATAAATGAACTAATACACTCACGAGCAGTTCGAAGCTTGGCTCGCCAAATGCTCGTTTGAATTTGTTTGTTCTACTAAACAAGCTGAGTTCGAGCTTGATTCATGTGATTGCAAACCGTTTCACAATCTGCTTCATTTAAATGTTCACGAACATGCTCGCAAGCATCTAAATGAACATGTTCGCTAGCCTCTAAATAAACAAGCTCGTGAATCGACTCATTTATATTGTTTGTGAAATTATTTCCCATGAAACTCGCTAGCATCTAAATGAACATGTTCGCTAGCCTCTAAATAAACAAGCTCGTGAATCGACTCTGTTGGAATTAATTAATTAGTATTTGTATTAATTAATTAAGGTCCGCCCATGACTTATGGATCATGGGTAGATCCAATTAAGTGTAATGGACTATAGGGTTAAATGGGTAACCCTAATAACCCAATACCTATATATAGCCCTAATAAGATATTAGGGGATACATAAATTAGACGTATTATTCTCTTGAATAGTCACCCTAGAGAAAATCAGTTTTTCTCTACTCTCTCCCATACTCAAACTGTTCCATCTCATTTAGAGCTCTTAGATTGTGAAATAGCGCTATAGGACTATATGTTCTATAAACAACCTAGCTTGCCAGATCCTACAACTGCTTCCGCTCGTGGAAATATTCGTTCGTCGTATATGAGGTATTTATATTTATTCCCGCTTTATTTATATATTCGTTGTATAAATTCCTTCAGACTCATTTATATTGTTCGTGAAATTATTTCCCATGAAACTATGTAGTTTCATCTAATTGCTTTAAACCTACTGAATTTTGAGTCGAGTTTCGAACGAATTAATGAGCCGAGCTCTAAGTGAGCTTTCGAGCTGAGCTAGAACACCTAAAAAAATTTAAACGAGCTGAGTTCAAACATGTTTGAAACGAGCTAGAGCCGAGCAAAACCTAAACGAGCCAAGCTCGAGCAGCGCACTGTTTGTCTTGGCTCGTTAACAGCCCAACCATGGTGGTTCTAGTGAAATTAAAGATTACGGACAATAAAAAGGATATTAGATGGTGTTTGGGACATTTTAGGATTAGGTTAGAGGGATTGACCGTTGAAAAGATGCAACGAGAAGCTCGAGGCTCATTATATTGTCCAACTTAATGAAGTCTTCTTTCCCAGACGAGGTGGAACGAACCACAACCTAGGAGGAAAAATATTATCGTGAAATCAAACTCATAACAAGAACGAGCTCAGCTCCTTGCGAGCCACTCGGTGTTCGCTTGACAAAAGCTCGGTTTGAGCTCGGATAGATAATAAACGAGCTAAGCGTGAGCAAGCAAGTGTTTGGCTCAGCTCGAAAAAATATGTGTAACGAGACGAGTTGCTCGTGAGCTACTTGGTATTTGCTCGATAAAAGCTTGGCTGAAGCTCTAATTGATAATAAACGAGCCAAGCGTGAGAAGGTTAGCGTTCGGCTCGACTCGGCTGGTTTGCAGCCTTACTCATAACTAGAAGTAAGATTTGGAACAAATTCAATCTGTGAAATTTTTTTTTCTCCAAAATTGCATGCAACTTGGCCAAGTTTCTGTCCACAGGTTGAAAATATCTAAAAAAGCGAAAGCTTAAAAAAAGTAAAATAACTCCTAATTTAAATATGTTGTGATTTAGAGGTTTGGAGAGTTTAGTTAGTGGTTTCATTGTAGTGGTTAGTATTGTATTATGAGCCAATAGTCCATTTCTTAATTGAAAAATGTGTCGTGGAGTTGTAGTGATAGAAGGTAATGACATTTGGGTTAATTTTTACATTTAAAAAGAAAAAGAAAAGTTTTGATATGGCCTTTCGGATGGTTCCTTTCCTCCACATTTTGCTATCTAAAGCTAACCACATCTACTTCGATATTTCCCATCTTAAAGCTATTGATTGACAAGCATTTCTAAATAATTTTTAAGTTCAATGTGAGAATTAGTCATTTTCCCTTTCCAACTGAGAGGATTTTTTTTTTTTCTTCTTTTTGACGAAACTCACCCTTTTTTTTCCTTCCTTCCTTTTCAAAAAATTCCTATTTGTTGATTATTTTAAAATTAAAATGAATATTTCACTTTTGTTTTGAAAACCTATAATTTAGTCCCGTAGGTTTTATCAATATTATTATTTAATACTCATTTTTTGCCAAATCTGTTTGAGTCGGTCCAACTATCTAGTTATTCCATCCAATTATTTAAAATAAAAAATAAAAATTGCCAGAATCTATTAAAATTTTAGGGATAAAATAATAATATTATCCAAAATTTAGAGGTAAAATAGTTATATTATTAACAAATAAATTGTGGAACAAAGCTAAAGTCTAGCTATGCGAGATTGTCAAAATCCAATGTCTAAATCATGATATTAGAAAAAAAAAAAATCAAGTACAGAATAGTAAAGTTACCTTTATTTATATAAGCTAATTTGTTTAAAATAGTAATATTAATGATTGAGTCAAAATTTAAAAAGTTAATTTACCATTGTTAAAAACAACAAATAAGTTAGATAAAATGTGTATTTCCTAGAAATTCCACTCTCCAAGAAGTAGATTCGAAGGGAGTTTTTTTGAAAAAAAAATTGATCAGTAGCTCGTTGGATAATTTTTGTTAATCTAATTTTTTTTTACACCATGGCTACCATGTTCACTAGAATAAAATTTAAATTTGTGTTTGTTTGAACAAGATTTTAGATTAAGTTTTTCATTTATTAAATTTTTCTTCTTTTGACAAAAATTTTAGCTCTTTTCCATAGAAATGGCTGCATATTAGATTGTTTTCTATGTGTTTATTTATTTTATTTTATTACAAAATGAGTAACACAAGTATAAGTTTATTATTCGAACACATAAATTTAAAGTTCATAATATGATATTCGTTAAAATATTAAAAAATCATATAGTATTAATCATAAACTGCGGATGAATTGAAGAATAGCCTAATTATTTTTTTTAACCAATAGCCTAAATTGCCAACAAATAAAAAGACAGATGAATTGAACTAGAGCCTAAATTGTCAACAAATGGAATAGATAGAAGACATTTCAATTTTATATAGTAGATTAAAGATGCATATGAATGAAAAATTATTTATATTATGAAAAAAAGCTAGTGGAAGAGAAAAAAACCCAATAACATTCTTCAATATTGCAATTGAAATAGATTAATTTTGAATTAAAAGACACCAAATAAAAAAAAAAAAATTACCCAATTTACTCACGATGGTTTATTGAACGCACGCAGTAAAAAAATCCAAAATAAAACAGTAAATAAATGCGAGAGAATAATCAATTAGGAGTTTTTCCGCTTGGAAAAAAAAAAAAAAATTAGGACTTTTTCCGATTCGCATTAATCGCGATAATAATAATGCTAATAAATGGATAACTGTCTGTGTCTCAACTTACACGATATTTTTATTTTACCATTTCACGATATCTCATTCTCAACCCAACATCACTTTCTTCTTCTTCTTCCACTTCTACTTCTTCTTCTTCTTCTTCTTCCTCTTCTCTCTCCTTTCATCGATTCATTCTCTCTCGGAACACAACTCAGATTCAACCCCACCCTTTTATTTACCATTCTGCCATTCCCTCTTCTCTTTCTTACCCCACCTTCTCTCCTTCCATCACCATATTCATGTATAAATATTATATATACAACTCTTAAACCTTAAGCAAAGTAACACTACCTTTGAGCGCTCCCCCCATGTTTCCTTTTAAATAAGAGAAAAATGGGAAAAATCTCTTCTTTTTAGCATCGGAGTTCAGGTTTGTAAGATAACAGAAAACGGTTTTTGTATTTTATTTGTATTTAAATGTATTTTTATTACTGGTTTGTTTGATTTGCAGGGAGCGTTCGCTGTTTGTTTGATGTGAAGTTTTATTTGGGTTAAGATATTTTATTGTTTTGATTATTTATCTTTGATGGTGATGAAAATGAGAGTTAAGGAAATGCATCCGTTGTGTTGCATCTCGCTTGAGAGTCCTGGAATCAGGGACCAGTCACCGGAGGCGTCGTTGACTAGAGCGAGATCCTTGCCGGCTGGATTTTCCGGCGGATCTGATGGCAATGCAGGCCGGAATACAGCGGGATCGGAGGCCGCTGTGGCTGGAGTGCTCTATAAATGGACCAATTACGGAAAAGGGTGGAGATCACGATGGTTCTTACTTAAAAACGGCGTGCTTTCTTACTCCAAGATTCGTAGGCCGGAGAATCTCAATTTGTTAGCCGCGAATGACGACGTCAGATTGATCGGAGAAATATCTACCCACCGGCTATCTAGGATGGACAGTGGAAGTTTTCGGCGGAAGCAACACAAAAGTGTTGGCATTGTGCATTTAAAGGTATTGATCATTCAATAATTAATAACCAAGTTTAAAATTGGAGATTGAAACAGGAAAATGGTGTTAGATAGGGAGAATTTATTGTGCGATCTGGACATGGAAGAGATGGGTTTTGATGCAAATTTTGGCGCTATTGGGGGATGTTTTACCAATACAGGAAACATTTTGATTCAAAAATTGAAGTTTTCCAGTATTTACTAATTTGGTCATAATTTTTTATTTATGATTTGCGATATCTGTCAACAACAATGAGCAAGAAAAAGAGGGCATTGATATCTGAGCTAGAAAGAGTTAATTGGGGTCGGTTAGGAACCGCAGGTTTCTTGCATTGCTCAGGGTGTGCTCTGATTTATGAGCGGCCAAAAAATGGATTTTCAATTTTTTATTACTATATTATTAATCAAACTTTACTTTCTCCTCTTCTTTTTTTTTTTATGATTTCAATTTCATCTTTGCCCCTTTTTTTTACAGTTTAACTGGTTGTTAATGCATAGTGGGTCACATCAGCAGGTGGGTTTTTGTGTGTTGTGTGTGAATGTGCGTGGGTTGGCTATGATAGGGTACGTTCTAGGTCTAGGTATGCAGCTGTAGTCACATCATTGGTTTTGAGTGGATGGATTTTGAGCTCCTTCAATTGATTCTTCGCTTCGAGCCTTGATCTTTCTTTTTTTTTTCCCTATCCTTCCTCATCAGACTCTCCATCCTACGTTCCCACCCATTTCCAAATCTAATTTTTTCCCTGCAAAATAATCCAAGTTCTTTTACTTCTCAACTACTAAGGTTCTTTTTGGCATTCTTTTTCTTTTTAGGTTTTTGGATATTTCTTTCTTCTTTCCACTTTTTGTATTTACTTTTGTTTTTGTCAAACGATAGGGGTGGATTTAGTTTATTCCGCTAAATCTTGAAATGGGTTTACGTGTATTCCTGGCTTGTGTTGATTTTCCTTTTCTTCGGACTTGGTTTAATTTTATTTTTATTTTAATGTACAGTTTTCTTTGAGTCTACTATTGCGGGCTGTATTTTACTGTTAGCTTTAGTGGAGAAATAGACAAAGGTAAGAGATTGTGGGGACTTTGCGACGAATGACCAGTAGTAGTGGTAGGTGGCGCTTCGTTACTCCACCACCGCTAAGATAAGCTAAAAAAAAGGATGTTTCTTGGAGAATTTTAGGCATATTCTCAGACATTTTCAAGATCCAAGATGCTGACTCCAATATCATGCTCCTTCTGGGCAGTGATTAACTCGGTGATTGTTGGGTTCTTTGGGGTTTTACAGATAAAAACTTTGTATTATCATGGTTAAACGCTTGCTTTGGAGCTTTTAATATTGTACTGGTCATTTTGGGCTGAAGAATTGGGTTTACTTCCCTTGTGACCTGTGGATACACCTAGTTGGAGTTTAGTGGTTTCTCTTTTTGGGTATGACAGTTATTTGATACGTACTGTACTAAGATGCCGTTTTCCCATTAACCATATCTAATCACCAAAGATTTGAACTTTCTTATGTCACATTTATTCCTGTGTGAATTTACGTTAGTCCAGAATTTGGAATTCCTTTTTTGTTCTATGAAAAGTGCAATTATTACGAGGATTTTATCTAATTCTTTTGGCAGATCTCGTCATTCCGTGAAAGCAAATCAGATGACAGGCGATTTTACATATTTACGGCTACAAAGACACTTCATTTAAGAACTGAATCAAGAAGAGATAGGGTTGAGTGGATACAAGCTTTGGTCTCAACCAGGAGCCTCTTTCCTTCAAGATCAATAAATGATAGTCTCTCCCTTGTACCTAAAGATTTGTCTATTTCAACTCAAAGGCTCAGAAAACGATTACTTGACGAAGGTATTAACGAGAACCTTGTCAAGGACTGTGAGAAGATCATGCTGTCTGAGTTCTCTGAAATTCAAGGTCAACTTAAACTAATTTGTGATGAGAGGTCCAATTTGCTAGACACATTAAGGCAGTTGGAGGTAACAACATTGATCTATTATTTATAATTTGTCAACCTATCTTTGAATGATTAATTTTTTCAAGATATTGCATATTAAGTACTAATCAAATTATCATTGCATTCAGTTTTTTTTTTTAAAAAAATATCATTGCATTACCATTATAATTTTTGAATATATATATATATATTCAGTTCAACCTTTTTGTAATTATAATTTAAAACTGGATGGAGGTTCCCATGATTTATTTCAAAATGAAACAATTTTTTCTTACTTGTGGTTGGAAAGGGTTCATTTCCAAAATGGCTTTTCATAATTCAAATCTTTCAAGACCATGCCACTATCCTTCATGTGTTTTCTTTCACGTTAGCATTTAATGTGATATTTTAGTATGGAAGTTAAACCGTAATATTGTTGTAATGTAAATTATTCAATGTTGCAACCTCGCATTCAAACGTATGAAACACAAATTTTCTACTGAAACATAAGTTGCAAATGAACTTCTATTTGAAGAGTCCATAGAACAGTCACTAGACCAATAAATAATATGACTTGTAAATCAAGGATACAAATTATTTATGCCACCAATATCTCGTCAAATACTGAGGCAATTTAAACTAGATGTCCAATTACAAAATTTGCCACTGTTGCAAACACATCAGTACATTCTTGCAAGGAGTAAATTAATTAGTATTTTCATTGCAGTTTGATTCATCTCATCCACTAGTTTTGTCACATATTTCTAATGAAATAGCATTAGCCACAGTGAAAATCAATGTGTGCAATTTAGAGAGAACATGAATTATAGTATGTATTAAACCCTACATACATGTATGTATAGTCATTTAAAATCATAATGATTCAATAAAGAAAATGAAAATGCTAATATGAAAGCATACAACTAAAGGTCAGAGAAATGAAGATCCACCCTGAAACTAATCAGTTGTTAAATATGAAGTTCAGTTATGCACTCATCGTTCAGTGGAAATCATTATATATATATATATTTTAATTTTGGAAATAAGTCTGAATCCTATTCCTTGGATTTCAACAACCTTTTCTTTTCACTTATGCAGGCAGCTAATCTTGAAGCAGAAGCATCTGGAATTACAGATGGTGAATTTCAATTGACAAAGCAAGAATTTTCAAGTTTAGGACGTGGAAAGTTTAGTGGTACGGACATGGATAATTTGTGGTTCTCTTTCCTATGTTGTTGGATCCTTGAATATTTCTTATTAATAAGAATATTCAGGTTTGTTTTGACTTTAGCTGGTTTAAATACATAAATGACTATCATGTGGTTTTTGGTTTTGTTCATAAATCCCTCCAGTTCAGATATCTTTAAATTCCAATAATTGTATTTGGTTAACTTACTTTTTGAACATAGTTGGTTAATGTTGCGCTGATGATTTTTCTCCTTTTCCAATTTCCTGCCCTTTAAAGATGAATCAAGGAATATATTTTCTATGGCTACGTGTCCAGTACTCTTATTCCTGTTACTTGTTTTGGGTTTCAGAATGTAGCACAACAGAATCATCTGATGATATTGAGAAACAAGAACTTGAGGAAGTGTCAGAAGAAGATGAGGCTTCATTTTATGATACAAAAGAATATTTTACTGAGCCTACTGCTGTTCATGGGTCAATAAAAGAAGTTTCTGCTCATCGAGGGGAACTCGGGGAATGTAGTCAATTTGACAATGATGAGAAAATGGATGCTGAAAAGCAACTTTGTAATGCTAGATATCCACATATTGAAAGGCGAAAGAAGCTTCCTGACCCAGTTGAGAAGGAGAAAGGGGTTAGTCTTTGGTCTATGATCAAAGACAATGTGGGGAAGGATCTCACACGAGTTTGCCTCCCTGTGTACTTTAATGAACCAATATCATCTCTTCAGAAGTGCTTTGAGGACTTGGAGTATTCTGACCTTTTGGACCGAGCTTATGAGTATGGAAAAGGAGTAAGATTGCATACACTTCTTGCTTGGTTGCATTTTGTGGGTATTGAAGCATCTTGTCCTTTTATTTAACAATTTGTATCCTCATGGTGTCTGAATATTTGAAAAACCAAAATCTCTTATTCTTTTATTTTATTTATTTTGTTTGTGCTTTGTGTTTTCTACTCTACTTTCTCTCTTTATGGTTGACTATCTTAGAAGGTTTTTTTTTAGCTACTTACCTTATTTTCTGCTCTATTTCCTTACTACTCACAAGTGATGTTTCCTTCTAGTGGTGCCCTTAAGGTGCAAGGAGAAGTGGAAGTATTGGCATATATTGAATTGCCAAAATACAGTTCAAATTAATAATTGATTTTCGAATATATATATATATATATATATTTTTATATAATTTTTTTTGCCTTAGATATTGGGGGGAAGGGGAATAGGAGGGGCAATTTGGCAGGATATATATATATATATAATTATTCGTATGTTGATTGTACCTTTTTATATTGTGTCTAATGCATGAGTTAGCAGACAATTGTTGGAATTTATGCAAATTGGAAAATAAAAAATGGAAAAATAGATTTTCAAAATAGAATAAAATATGAATTTATTATTTTAAATCCCTACTCTTAATTTACATTGGCAAGTTTTTAGAATAATATGTTTAAAGAACTGTTAGTATCATTTGACAGCTAATTGGTTTGGTTTCGTAATTGTTGCAGGGGAATAGTCTCATGAGGATCCTATATGTTGCAGCATTTGCTGTTTCTGGATATGCTTCCTCTGAAGGCCGGCACTGCAAACCCTTCAATCCTTTGCTTGGCGAAACCTATGAAGCTGACTTTCCAGATAAAGGAGTTCGCTTCTTCTCTGAGAAGGTAAGGAATTTTCCTGAATAATGATGCAACTATGCATCCTTTTCTTTGAAGTTGAGCTTAAGGCCCCCTTTGGAACTAATGAATTCCATAAAATTTTATGGAATTCATTTACAAATCCTACTCTCCATGTTTGGAAGATAAAAGAAAAATATGGATCTGAATCTTGGAAATAGAATTCTTGGAGTTGTTCTTTATTATCTCATATTCTACAAACTCTAGTGGAATTTGCAAATGAATTCCACAGTCACACAACTAAAACTAATGGACCATTCTCTAAACTCCATTCTTGATGTCGTTGAAATTTTTTCATTTGTTCCAAACATAAATTTGTGGACTTCAATTGAATTCTGTATTTTAAATTAAACATTTCAAACATACAAAATTTATTTAGTATTCATGTACAAATGAATTCTATACATATGATTAATTTGTTCCAATTAGGCACTAAGTTTGGAAAATAAGCTGTGATTGACCTACACTTTGTTTTTTCCACGATATTTTGTCTGGTTGGAGGTATTCGGAATGAATGAAATTTGTGATGCCCATAGATTCAAACTAGCGAAAAAGGAACTACTGGAGATTGTAAGTCTTCCAACGATTCGTATCCTCAAAATGAGGATTTTAGATTAGCACTTAGGAAATACAAGTGAGATTTTTTTTTCGACTTTTGAAATCACTCTTCAATCTCTGGGACTTGGATTTAGTACGAAAATATTATCTTCTCTAAATCAGCAGATACAAGTGTGTTTTGAAATATTGGGTAATAAATCAAGTGGGGAAACCGAAAGTTATTGTAATTTTAAACAATTAGATTTGACTTGGCTGGAGTGCTATATGTATTTTTAATATCTTCTCTAAATCCATGGAATTAAAATTTAAAATTGTGGATCATATAGATGGACTCCTTAAAGGAGATTTGTTAGCAGATGAAATTGATTAGATTGTGACTTTGGTTGAGTGCTTAGAGCTATAGGTAATTGTAAAGGGCAACAGGTTATGTAAGATCTTCTCTCATAGGGAGAATTAGATGCCACAAATAGAAAAGTAACTACTCCCTCAATCCCAAAAAACATCACATTTGCAAATTTGTCAAGTCCTAATAAATTTTCTCCCACTTTTACCCTATGCTTTGAAATATAAAATAAATGAATATGTAAAAAATTTATTTAATTGTCTAAATTGTAATAAATTATTACAATTTAGACAAATTATATAATTTTTTAAGGGAGTATAAAAGCACAATCTGGACTTTCTCTGGGGACAGAGAGAATACATGCCTATGCATGCTTATGTGGGAAAATAAATTCTACTTATAAAAGTGTTTTTGCTTGTGAGATGTGAGAAAACTTGTTTCAATTCAATTGGTCATGAACGTTCACCTTATAATGAAACAGGTTTGTCATCACCCAACTCTCATTGCATGTCACTGTGAAGGTAGAGGGTGGAAGTTTTGGGGGGACAGTAATATCCGTTCAAAGTTCTGGGGGCGGTCCATTCAACTTGATCCTGTTGGAGTTCTAACCCTGGAATTTGATGATGGTGAAATATTCCAATGGAGCAAGGTATTTAATTATTGCTGCATGACTGCCTATGCATTACCGCTCCATTTTTCCTATGTTCCCCCTGTCTCTGTTTGAATGACGGGTTTATAAAAAACTGGCTCTCTTTTTTATCAGGTGACAACTACAATATATAATCTTATTCTTGGTAAAGTGTATTGTGATCACCACGGCACAATGCATATACATGGAAATCGACAGCATTCCTGCAAACTCAAGTTCAAAGAGCAATCTATTCTTGACAGAAATCCTCACCAGGTTAGTGATACAGTGTCTGTCTGCTTGTTAAGTGATCTTGAAAACGGGTTTTTACTTGCATGGTAGCTCCTAATTCTGTTAGGTTCACTTGCCATTTTTCCATCAATTAGAGTGCATCATAATTTGTCTAATGCGTGGCTTGTCTGATATATTGTTTAAAGGCTCAATGTTATTTATGTTTACATCATCACAGGTAAATGGGTTCGTTGAAGATGTATCAGGAAAAAAAATTGCTACCCTGTTTGGGAAGTGGGATGACAGCATATATTTTACAAAAGGTGATGGGAATAGCAAGACAAGGGATTGCAATGCTACCTTGCTATGGAAGAGTACCAAGCCACCTCCTAATCTGACTCGGTACAACTTAACAACATTTGCAATCACTCTAAATGAATTAACACCAGGATTAAAGGTAGAGATGATGTGTTATATCAGTTACAAATACGCATTCTCATTTTCCTCCTATGCATCTCTAATCGGTTTTTATAGCCATGTCTGATCCCGGGTATTTGATCACGGATTAAGGAGAAGCTACCACCCACGGATTCCAGGCTAAGACCAGACCAGCGGCATCTGGAGAATGGAGAATATGAAAAGGCAAATGCGGAGAAACAAAGATTGGAGAAGCGGCAGAGAATGGTACCGTAAAACATTATGAGACAGTCTAGAGTTCTTTCATGAAGTATTAACTTGTAAAACTGTAAAACATTTCAGCAACGATAGTCCATGCAGAATTTCTGATCATTCTTATGTTATGACCACCACTCTCTTTTCATTCCATGCAGTCAAGGAAATTACAAGAACATGGATGGAAGCCAAGGTGGTTCCAAAGAGAAGGTGAAGATGGACCTTTCCGTTATGTTGGAGGATATTGGGAAGCACGAGAACAGGGAAATTGGGAGGACTGCCCACATATTTTCGGTGAATTTAATGAAGGATTTGCGGAATCTTCGGAAGGATATTGATTTTGGTGGAGGTATGTTCCCTACAGAGAACATTTTTTCTATGGAATGTCAATCAATAGCATACCTTTTAGACCTCATCTTACACCTGGGTAATGCAGGAGATTTGTCACAGAGTAATCTGGGCATATTGATTGCATTCCATTTCATAAACTTGCAAGATCCTTGGTCCAAGGCAGCTTATGTTTGAATTATAGAAGATGGATAGGATAGAAGATGATATATATATATATATCCTCTTGTAGATTATTCCTAATTGCTTGCTATAGGGGGTTCGTGTAACGTAGCATCTCTACCACCGCCACTGCCATTTGATTTTTAGTTCTTGAAAATGTACTTTTTGGCATTGCCTGATAATTTTTATTTTGAAATTAATTTGTATTGCTTCGCAGAAATAAACGGGTAAAAGAAAAGAATTCTATCATTGTTATGATCCAAAAAAATTGTTTATCTTCCTTATTATATGAGTTCCATTTTGTTTGTATACTTAAAACTTACTGCGCCAAATAAAAAATACTGCAATTTTTTTTTTTTTTTTAGTTGCCATTATTAAATGAAATTGTATGATGCCTCCCATGTTTATGCGATTATACAACAACTATTAGACATAACACTCCAGGTTTACAAACTGTCCAACCATGGTCCGAACTGCAAGTCCAGACATGGAGAATCGAACCATGGTCCGAACTGCAAGTCCAGACATGGAGAATCGAACCATGGTCTGAACTGCAAGTCCAAACATGGAGAAGTGGGAAATTGATTATGCAGTTATTTTATTTTTCAGTTATTTCTTAGTTTTCTTATTCCAGCATTGTAGTAGGGGATTCCTCCACTTTCTTTTTCATGCTTTTATGTTTCTATTTTAGTACGTGGAGTCCTCCACTTTGCATGCTGTTCCTTGATCTTAGCGGGAGTGGAAATGAAGGCTAAAAGACAGATTTCAAATCCAATTAGTTTTTTAGCACTTTAGTCTAAAGAAGTGATCAGGTACCCTCCTAAAGCTTGAACAGCAGTAACCATAGATCGCAAGAAGAAAAATCCCAGCCTACTACTCCAAATGCCACTCGAATTCTTACCTAATAGAACCACAACAAGATCCATTACCCCGGGACCATGATAAATTTGTAGCAAAGCCAATAGTTATGGGAGAATTAGTCCAAGACTAGCTTAACAACCTCTTCAACTTACTCTTAGCCGAGTAGCAAGCCGACTAGTCCAGAAATGAGAAAGTTGAACAACTTTATGCCAATGGCTGCCATGTCTCTCAATTTGGAATCAACATACAAGAGGTTGCCTTCTTCGAGTGCTGAAAGTCCAATGAAAACACAAGGATAAGATAATTTATAGTGCCATGATTTCTGAAAATTTGGTAGGAAACTTAATTGTACTGAAATTTACCAAACTTGACTTTCCCCGTTTCAATGAGCCAGAAGACCCTTTGGGTTAGCTTACGCATTACCAGCATTTTTTTCGTCATCAATAAACGCTTGCAGAAGAAAAGGTGAGCTTAGTTTCCTACCACTTAAAGGGAATTGCTCAGTTGTGGTACATGCAGTTGTTGGAGGATGTTCTTGATCCGACTTGGGAGGAATTTTCACACCAATACAATCTTTGATTTGGTCCTCCAATTCACAGCAACAAATTGGGAGAACTAGCAAAACTCAAACAACTTGGTTATGTGGCTAATTATCAAAACAAGTTTGCAGTTTGGGTGGCTAGAGCTTGTACCCACATGCAACATCAAAAGGTAAAGCTGTATCTTAGTGGCTTACAAGAAGATATAGTAGTTGAAGTCGAGCTCCATAATCGAAGGATTTAGTTATGACAATGCGTATGTCCAAGTTGTACAAATGTAAGATATACTCACGACTTATGGTTGCATGTCCCTGTTGGCACCCACATGGATAAAACGATGAAATTGAGAAACAATGGTCAGTTGTGTTTTAAGATGGAATTATCTGTTATAACTGATCGCCTTTTTGTTCACCAGTTATCCTAGTTCCAAAAGCGGATGACATTTGGAGATTATGTGTTGATTATAGGGAGTTAAATGCTAAAATGATGAAGGATGAACTTTTGATTTCGGTGATTGATGAATTGTTTGAAGAATTAGGGTGAGCCTAATCTTTTACAAATTTGGATTTATTGTCTGGTTATCATCAAGTTGACATGTACTGGGCAGATATTAAAAAGATAACTTTTCGAACATATCATGACCACTTTGAATTCTTTATGAAGCTGTTTGGACTCGTATAATTTTTTTTTACATAAATATAACTCACGCACTAGGATGTGGAGAGAAAATTCGAATTTTGTCCGCTTGGACATGAGGGCAAGTTGTTTACTAATTTTGCTGGGTCCTAACCATCTGGTTGGACTCATATGAATGCTCATTTGACTTTTCAATCAATGATGAATGAGGTATTTTAACCTTATATAAGGAAGCTTGTTTTATTTTTTCACGACATGATGTGTTTAATTGTACGTGGGCATGTCATCTGTGGCTGGTGTTTTAGTTATTGATGGCTAATAAGCTATTTCTCAAAAAAATCAAAGTGTTCTTTGCTCAGAACAAGGTTGCCTATTTAGGCCATGTAATAACAACATATGAAGTGTAGGTTGGCCGAAGCCCACAACCATTAAAGGGTTATGAGGATTCTTAGGGATAATAGGTTAATATAGTAAGTTTGTTCACAATTATAGTACAATAGCAGCTCCACTCACAACCGTGTTACGAAAGAATTCGGTCACATGGATGGAAGAAACAGTGACTGCTTTTGACGAATTGAAGACCACATATATTCTTACCTATTTTTGACTAATTATATATTATTGAATGTGATGCTTTTATTCAAGTATGAGTGTTGTACTGTTACAAAATAACCAACTATGGCTTACAACGAGAGTAATGTGAGTTAATTGAGGTACAACTTTTTATTTCATAGGTTACTAATGGTATATCAATTGATTCTTGGAGTTTCAGGCAAAGCCGTTGTTTGACAAAAATAGGGTTTTATTGCCCTAAGACTCTCCATCAATCCAACATGTTGTGACTATGACAAATGTCAATTGTTATATTGTTGATTATAAAATGGAGTATTTATACACACACAATAGTAGCCCTAATGTATACATAATTACATAATGAGTCCCTGTACATATATCTCTTATACTTCCCCTCAAGTTGAACTGGGAAAAGATTGAACAGTCAACTTGTCACGTAACCAAATAAACCGTTGTTTAGAAAGACCCTTGGTTACTAAGTTAGCCCGTTGATCCAGTAAAGGAATATAGGCAACACGAAGAACTCCTCTATGTACACTTTCCAGAACAAAATGGAAGTCAACTTCAAGATGCTTGCAACGGTTATGAAAAACTGGATTCAAGGTAAGATATGTGGCACTCAAATTGTCACAGAATAATACAGGAGAAGGAATACTGGAAAACCCAATCTCATATAGAAATCGGTGTAGCCAATGCAACTCAAAAGTGGTGGAAGCAAGTGCTCGAACTTTGCTTCAGTCGAGGACCGAGAAACAGCTCGTTGCTTCCGAGAAGACCATGAAATGAGATTACAACCTAAAAATATCCCAAATTCAGTAGTATACTTTCGATCATCCAGAAAACTTGCCTAATCAGAATCAAAAAAGCCAGTAAGTAAGACTTTAGAAGGTCGTAGGAGGATACCATAACTTGTGGTACCACATAAGTAGCATAAGATACGCTTAACAGCACTCCAATGATCCATAGTTGGGGCATGCATATACTGAGAAATGCGATTAACACTGAAGGAAATGTCTGGTCGAGTTAAAGTAAGATATTATAATCCCCTTAAACCGAGCGAAATAAAGTGGGATCGGTGAAAGGCTCACCACTAGACAATGTGAGTTTCTCACTGGTATTCACAGGAGTAGTAATAAATCTGCAGGAATGGATTTGTGCTCGATGTAAGAGATCATTAACATACTTTGTTTGATGTAGGAATAAACCATTAGAGACCCACTAAGCTTTAATGCCCAAAAAATAATGCAATCGGCCAAGATTTTTGACCGTAAACTGAGTTTGTAAAGACAAGACCACTTTATCCATAAACTTAGTGGAGCTACCCATCAATAGGATATCATCAACATAGATCAGGCAAAAAATTTTAACTGAAGCCAATTTGATGTAGTATAGTGACCTATCCGACTTGGGTGCTGTAAATCCAAACTGTACCAAGGCTGAAGTTAGACATTTATGCCATTGGTGAGGAGCCTGCGTCAGACCATACAGAGACTTCTTAAGATGACAAACATGGTCAGGAAATTTGGAATTAATGAATCTTGGAGGTTATTGCATTAAAACTATCTCATCAAGATGACCATGTAGAAATGCATTAGAAACATCCAATTGTAAGACAGACCACTTGAAAGTAATAGCTAAAGAGAGCAACATGCGAATTGTAGTTGTTTTTACCACCGGACTAAATGTCTCATTAAAGTCAATACCCGAGCGTTGGTGGAACCTTTTAGCAACTAGTCGGGCTTTGTAGCGTTCCATAGAACCATCAGCTTTTTGTTTCACCCTGAATACCCATTTACATCCAATAATATTTTGATCCTGTAATGGTGGAACCAGTTCCCATGTCTTATTATAGATAAGAGCATTAAACTCAGAGGTCATGGCATCACGCCATTCAGTAATCTTAACAGCTTGAGAGAAACAGGAGGGCTCCAAGGAAGTAGAAGGCCCAACCGATGCAACAAGATCAAGGATTTGTCTGGGTTTAACTACTCTTTTGCTACGAGTAACAACCTGCATTGGAAGATTGGTTGGAGTGGAAGCTAGTTGGGGCACAGTTTCATATTGCTTTGAATCAAGTACAAGTGTCCGCCTAGGTAAGGATTTAGATTGAGACATGGTTAATATGTTAGGTTCGGTTTGTAATGGAGATGGGGTAGATAATTTAGACTGTAAGGAGCTTTTGATTTGCAATGTAGATGGGGCAGATAATATAGATTGTGAGGAGCTTTGAGTCATAGGATTGGGTAAAGGTGTAGGTGATATGATAGTTTGTGCTGAATAATGTTCTTGGTGGGAAGTAGGAACTGAATGTACACAATCATCACGACCAGTAGATAGAAAAACCTGCACATAAAAAAGGATATGACGTGAGACAAGAATTTTGCCAGTACGAGAATCATAATATTTTTACCCTTTGTGAATTTTACTATACCCCAGAAAAATACAAGCAATGGAACTAGACTCTAATTTGTGCTTAGAATAGGGATGCAGCCACGGGTAACACGGACATAAAAAAACTTTCATAAAATTATAATTAGGATGCAGTCCAAAAAGTTTGTGATAAGGGTTGTCAAAGGCAATAATAGATGTAGGCAGTCAATTGATATTATAAACAGCACACTCAAAGGTAGTAGTCCAAAAATGAATAGGCATATATTACTATGATGTAAAAGTGAGAGACCAGTTTCAACAACATATCTATGTTTTCTCTCTGCTCGGCCATTTTGCTCAGGTGTATATGGACAAAAAACCCGATGAGTAATCCCATTTTCACGAAAATAAGTACTTAATGATTGAAATTCAACACTTCAGTCAAATTGGAAGATTTTAATTGGCTTGCCAAAGTATTTCTCTATAAGGGTGCGAAATTGGATAAAAATGTCATGAACATCGAATTTTTTTGCGCATGAAATAAAGCCAAGTGTATTTGGTGTAACGATAAAAAAATAGCACATAATAGGTAAAACCATCAAAGGACTGCACAGGAGCCGGTCCCCATACATCAGCACAAATCAATTCAAGTGGATGAGAAGAGACATTCATAGAATTATTAAAAGGTAACTTATGACTTTTACTTATGGCACAAGCATGACATAAAGAAATAAGAGAATGATCAAACTTGATATTATTAGAATTCAAAGTGCGTTTAACAATTGGTAAAGCAGGATGACCCAAATGGGCATGCCAAAGATTCAAACTAGCAAAATTAGCACTAACTACAGAATGAGTAGAATTGGAGTTTAAACATAAACTATAGAGTCCTGCATCACTCTGGCCTCGGAACAAAATCTCTTTAGACTCCAGATCCTTGATAAGAAAATAATCAGAAAAGAATTCCACAGAAATTGGATTAGAATTTGTTAGAGGAAAAAATGATAACAAATTACGATTGGCAGATGGTGCATGTAAAATATTTCGAAACTTTAATGATGAGTCACCAATACGAAAAGAATTATGCCTAACATGAGGAATAGGAAGAAACATATCATTACCAATTTGAACCTCTTCTGGTCCATGATATTCAGAGTGTAGAGCAAGATTTTCCATATCAGAGGTGAGATGATGTGTAGCACCGGTATTTACAACCCAAGGCTGATTGTGTTGAGTTGAGGCAGCAATGTGTGAGGCCAGTAAGGAGGTTCAGTTTCTAGGATATTTGGGAGAAGGACATTGATTAGGTTTGTGCCTATGACCCTTGCAATTGTAACACATGATATCCTCTGATTCAGTTCCAGAAGGCTGAGGTGCATGATTATTAAAACTCGTTGTTGATTCTAATGATAGCTTGATCCATGGCCACCTCTGCTGCTGCTACGTCCTCTACTAGCAATGCCTTAGCCTCTGAATGAGGCAGTTCCTGTCCTAGCAGCAATATGTACTGTCGGAGCCAAAACAGGGGACTCAATAGCATCTATTTAGAGCTGACGTTCCTCAGTCAGCAGCAAACCAAACAAATCTGAGAAGGTCATTGCTTCATTCCTCGTTACAATGGAGCGTTTAAATAAATTATATGATTCACCAAGTCCCATTATAATTGCATCACACAAATCTTCTTTAGGTACATTATAGCCTAAGGCTACTAATTGTTCAGAAATTAATTTAGCATTCTAAGCATAAGTATTGATAGAATCATTATTTCTCTTCAAGGTGAGCAATTGATGCCGGAGATTTTGAATGTGAGGTTTGGATCCCATGGAATACGCTGTCACAAGGCGATCCCAAACCTCCTTGGCCGTTGTAGCACTAACAACTTGAGGAAGAAGAGTATTCGAAATGGAGTTCAGCAACCAAGCAAGGACCTGCTGATCCTTGCACTCCTAAGCAGAGTATTCCGTTGTTTCTTCACCATTCTCGTCATACTTCACTGGAGCAGTAATTCGGCCATCAACATGACCCATTAAACCATATCCCTTGAGCATAAGAATGATCTGTGTCTTCCAAAGAAGAAAGTTATTAACTGTGAGTTTTGAGTTTTTGTGAATAACATTAGGAATGGAGGTGATTATAGGGGCAGCAGTGATATTGCTAGTATCAATGGCAGATGATGTTGAAGAATGAGTGCTTATTGCAGAGCTTATGGCGGCATTAGTTTTAGGTGAATAGAAAATTGATATAAAACCCGAAAGAGAGGGCTCTGATACCATATGACAAATATCAACTGTTATATTATTGATTATAAAATGGAGTATTTATACACACACAATAGTAAACCTAATGTATACATAATTACATAATGAGTTCCTGTACATATATCTCTTACAGTGACCACATTATCAAAGTCGTAAAGGGTATCAAAAGACAAATACAAAATTACCCACGATTTTTTTTGTTCGAGTATGAAGCTCTATGTTCATGATTATGTGATAGCTTGTGGCGTTTGCCACTCCAAAAGACAAATCGTACAACACTCTAGCAGGAATAACCTTAATATGGA
This sequence comes from Croton laevigatus, assembly GCA_949640765.1. Lineage (NCBI taxonomy): Eukaryota > Viridiplantae > Streptophyta > Magnoliopsida > Malpighiales > Euphorbiaceae > Croton > Croton laevigatus. The sequence continues at coordinate 41,359 of CATIWJ010306877.1, forward strand.
TTTTCCAACAAAATTCAAGGCCTAAGGTCAGAGAAAGCTAGAGTTTCGAAGATGAAATAAATAGCAAAAGATAGAAATAAAAGCAGCTTATTTCCATGAATTTTCATTTGTTGCTTTTTGGTTATAGTGCTTCTGGTAAGGCTGTACTTAACCTAAACTATTTGTGATACATTCATAGCTCTATTCGAAAAAAATTTAATTCGATTTGAGTTCGAATTCTAAATGAGTTGAACTCAAGCCCAACTACAAAGCTTGTGAATACATTGGCAAAATGCACTACTAAGAAGTTTGCGAACAATTTGAATTAGTGCCCGCAAGCTATTTGATGATCTTATGACAAAACTACATCATTTTGAAACTATACAGCTTAAACGAACTCAAATTCAGATTGAATTCGAACTTATTTTGAGCGAACTTGAGCTTACATAAATGAACCAAACTGAATTTATAACTATTGGACTTGATTCAATTCGTTTACAGCCTTGGCTTTTGGTGTGATGCTATTCAAACTAAAGGAGTATATAAGAATTCAAACCGAAATAGGAAATCAAATAGAGCTGAAAATTAACAAATCAAGTAAAAAAAAATTCATAGTTGCCCTTTGGTTGTTGTGCTCTGGTGCGAAGCCATTCAAACCAAAGGAGCTGTTAGATGTCATTTCGCTTGGCAAATAGAGAAGCAAGGCGTCGTGCGGTGAAAGATGACACAAGTAAAGTTTCACCATAAATAATGACATTTTTGCTAATTATTTTTAATAGGTTAACTAATTTTGTTTTTAAAATATAAAATCCTAACTATTTTAGAGGTTAATACTAGATAGCCCCTAGGTTTTATACAAACCAATTAGTAAGGACCTTAATTTATAATAACATATTAAAAACCCTTTGACAATTGAATAAATTATCCCACATGCCCTTCCATCCAAATTTCCTGTCTATTATAACGAAAGAACAAAGATTAATGAGAGAGAATATTTTATGAATACAAGATTGCCCTTTAATTTGTTTTAGAGTTCCATAATCTCTTTCTAACAATTAGTCTCTATTTTTTCCCTGTTTGTTAACACAAATATTACAACTACCAACGTGAATTGCTCCTCGTGAGCCTTTGCTTTCCAGTCTCTTTCCGGCTTCTTTCTCACCGATCTCATCATCTCATTTGTATTTTCTCTTTGAGCTGCTTCTTCTCCTTCTATTTCGGGCTCCAATTTTCCTTTCAAAAACTCTCTAATTCTAAATCCCCCTTATGATATTTTCAAATCACCAACCTAGTCATAACTGATAATCACTTTTTAGGTGGTGTATCTCCCCTTTCATCTCAGGTTCCAGAATATTCTTAATCCAATCTGACTTTAGATAGGTACTTTTGCAACAGTAGTATCTCGGTATGCAAAATCTCTGTGTTTTTTTGCAAACAGTAGGGAGCATATCCCTTTTTTTTTTGTCAAAGTATTGCGTTTTTATCCTGGGGTTTCTTGATATCCAATTCTTAACTATCAGTGGAGTTGGGTTTTGTTGGATGGTTGGGTGTCATTGTACGGGTGATTCGAAGATTCGTCCATTGATGGAGACAGAGCTTTGGTGTTCAAACCTCTTCATTTCAAATGCAGCTAATTCTAGAAGTCAAGCAAAACGCGCCTGTAAGTTGCATTTTGATTAGTAATTATTCTTATTTAAATAGGGCACTTTGGGAACTGCAGTAATTGTTCAAAACGCAGACAGTGACTGTGTTTTGGACTTTAGATTAATTCTTGAAACCTTGCACTTTGGTAAGATTTTAGTATCATTCAAAATGGACAATATGATTTGTGCAATGGGTTTCTTGCAGCTTTGATACGTTTGTTTTGTGAGTACGAAGATTTTCAAGTTCAATTGTGTTTCATTATGTGTTTCTGTCTTCTATCTTTGGGATGATTGCAAATGCTTTAACTACAGTTTATCTTGCAAAGTGGAGGTTGGGTTTGCACAGAGTAATTGCTGAAATTAGAGTTGTTTTGTATTTACTGATTGTCTCTTATCTAGTATTGAGCCATGCTTCTAATTCTTATTTTTTCATAGCCTTTGTTTTATTGATTCTCCTTATTTTATTTGTTAATGTTTAAACTAAATGGCATCAACCCCATAGGGTTTTCACATATTATTTTCCCTTTAATTGCAACTAAATTTTTTAACTTTTCTCAGGTGAGGTTAATGTATCACTCTCAAAAGTAGTGAAATTTGCTCTCAAGATGCCAAAGATGTTTGAAAATGAAATTGCAGTGCAGCTGATGGATGCATTTTCAATGTCTGTCCTATGTTGAATTTAGAGATTATTTCCATCAATAGGTCTGGTTTTTGAAATGGGATAGAATTTCTGTGGCTTAGGGAGAAAATGGTAATGTAATTAGTTTTTTTATTCATCAATGAAATTATTATGCAGTTGGCAAAAAAAAAAAAAGTGCAGTGTTGGGTAGTGCAGGATCTGCATTTTATGCACTAAAGTTGTGTAAGAAATCTAGTTAATTTTTGTAATGTATTTTGTGCATTTATTAATGAAAATTGGATGAATTGCATTTTAAATGTTGTAA
>CATIWJ010306889.1:0-28187 GCA_949640765.1 Croton laevigatus
ATATTTTTGCTAAATAAGTGTTGAATTATGGAAAAGAAATCGAAGAGATATTTGATAAATGGGAAATTGATACAGTAAATATTTATTGCTCTACTTAGGATAAGTTGAACTAGTGAGATAAGGGTATGATGCATCATATACCTAGCAGTACTACGAAATTTTGAACAGAATGAATAGAGAAACAGATCTAAAGGTGATACAGACTGAGTCAGTCGTAACACCGATCAGATTTTGATATTGATTGAATTTTGAATACGGCCAATTAAATTGAAATATAGAATTCGGATTATACGTGGAAAATACCATGCCATTCGAAAATTGAGATAGAGACTTTATCCATGTGTTCACTTAAATGCCTAGTTGAGCTAAACAAGTAAGATTTTGATTAAGCAATTTATTTTAATAAAGTGATTTGTGAAATTTAAATATTGTTTAATATTGTTTAAAATTATGCATGTGCATTTAAAATTATTTATACTTTATATTAGTTAAAGTATCAACTGAGCGTAATAGCTCGGCAAGTTTGGTTAATCCTGAACTTGTAGGTCTCCGAAAGATGTGAAAGAAATAGGAACTGATAAATAGCAAATGGGCCCGAAGAACTTAGACTGACATATACTGTGAAGGTGAAGTCAGCACATGCAAAGTAGGGGTAGATAGAAAAAAAATACCATTATTATTGTAAATTAAGTAGATATGGTATGTAACAAGTAATGTGGCACTTCTTAGCTTGGCTGCAAATGGTCGGGTTAATGGGTGTTACACAATTACCCATCGAAATCCCTTTCACTGGGTTGTTGTGACGTCATTCTATTTCTTAATGGATAGATGCGCATAAGAGATGAGACAAAATGGAAAAGAGGAGAATTGAAATTCAAATATTTATTTGAATAAAAATAAATCAAAAATTAGTATTTTTTAGTAAAAATCCAAGATATTGCACGGTTACCAACGCCGCCGTCCAGCTTCATCACCGTCAACGGAGACCGGCAACCGCCTACTGGAGATCCGGTGGTCAGGTTGGAACCCAGAAACGCCACGTCTGGCTACTGGAGGTAGAAGTTCCAGTCTGGCGGCCCAAAAAGGAGACAGGCCAGCCAAGGATCCAAACAGAAACATAAAATCCTTTGGTGATTGAACGGCCAATCCGAGGCCACAAGAAGAATCGGTCGGCAAGAGGAAGAGACCAATATATGATTCACCAATTATCATCGCTGGAATTGAGAAGGGTCACCGAAGCTCCGTTGGATCGGGCCGAAACCCGTTTAGCAAAAGATTTGGGCGAAGAACATGAATTAAACGTAGAAGCAACTTGCGTTTTGCCCAAAACGACCTTATTTTGGTGTCAAACTTCCGGCTTGCCCCTCTACTTTTCAGGACACACACTGAGACCCATGAACTTTGTGTCCGTGTTTAATTAAGCCTTGGAAAATATCAGATAAGCCTCATGAACTTTATTTAGTATTTCATTCAAGCCCTCCAAACAGATTTTAATGCATAATTGAATTTATTTTAAAAAATAATTAATTAAAGTTATTGCTTAATTATGAATATGAGGCGCAGAAGAGATGAGACAAAATGGAAAGAGGAGAATTGAAATTCAAATATTTATTTGAATAAAAATAAATCAAAAATTAGTATTTTTTAGTAAAAATCCGAGATGTTGCCCAGTTACCAACGCCGCCGTCCGGCTTCATCACCGTCAACAGAGACCGGCAACCGCCTGCTGGAGATCCGGTGGTCAGGTTGGAACCTAGAAACGCCGCGTCTGGTTGCTGGAGGTAGAAGTTCCTGTCTGGCAGCCCAAAAAGGAGACAGGCTAGCCGAGGATCCAAACAGAAACATAAAATCCTCTGGTGATTGGACAACCAATCCAAGGCCACAAGAAGAACCGGTCGACAAAAGGAAGAGACTAGTATATGATTCACCAATTATCATCGCCGGAATTGAGAAGGGTCGCCGAAGCTCCGTCAGATTGGGCCGAAACCCGTTTAGCAAAAGATTTGGGCAAAGAACATGAATTAAACGTAGAAGCAGCCTGCGTTTTGCCCAAAACGACCTTATTTTTGGTGTCAAACTTCCGGCTTGCCCCTCTACTTTTCAGGACACACACTGAGACCCACGAACTTTGTGTCCGTGTTTAATTAAGCCCTGGAAAATATCAGATAAGCCTCATGAACTTTATTTAGTATTTCATTCAAGCCCTCCAAATAGATTTTAATGCATAATTGAATTTATTTTAAAAAATAATTAATTAAAGGTATTGTTTAATTATGAATATGCTATTAGCATGCTTCAAAAATATTTATTAGTGGTAGAATAATTATTTAACTATGAAATTCTGATAATTTAATAAGTTGAATAAGGCAGTTGATCCTTAGATCATCTTTTCATAGCTTAAGAAAACTATGGTTGAGCACGATCTCTAGATCGTCCCTCTATAGCATAAATAGAGTACGGTTGAGCACGATCCCTACAATGTCCCTCCGCAGCATAAATAGACTAAATTTAATGAGCACGATAAAAACGGCACCGTATGACAGTGAGACGCACCCCAAAACCAAACCTGAAACCCCTAAATCGTTCTCCGTCTTCACCTTTCGATTTCTAGCATCTCTTCCCATTCACTCTCGCCGTGTACGCTGCACGGCTGCTTCAACTTTCGATTTCAGTTTCTCTTTCCGTTCACTCTCTTGGTCTGCCTCCGTCTTGCGCAAGGTTGCCAAACGCGTAGCCGATTAGCTCCTTGTAATCGTTTTCTAGACACTGGGCTGGCCCAGCTGGGTTTGATTTCTACCTCTGCGATTGTTTTATGTTTTCTGGGTTGGAGCTGCAGCAACTAGCAAGGTATGCGATCTGATCAATTTTTTTTTTTTTTTGGTTTTTCGTTGAATGAGTTCTGCTCCTAGCGAGGAATGTTTTGGCTTAATTACTGCCTACTACTGACGGTTATTGCGGCTTCAATGATGGTATTCCCGTTGTTTTTACCACCGCTGCCTCGTTGACTAAACTCTCTCTTCCTCCTGTTGTCTATCTTTGTGACTGGTTCTTGTTATATCTTGTTTATGAATTTCTCTGTAACTGCTGGTTATATTTCTTACTTGCTGGTTCTGTTTTTTATGTTGTGAATTAATTCATGAGTTCTGAGAGGGAGTTCTGCCGCATCTTTGCTACAAAGGCAATTTTGCTTTAAGTGCAGCAGATTAGCTTTGATGTGTTTTCGATTATTCTTTACACTGAGATTTCAATTTAATGCATTCCATTGTCTATCAATAGTAACAGTGTAGACAGAGTATTTCGAGTACATGGACCAAATGTAACTATACTTTTTAATTGTTACAGTGCAGAGAGATTTGGCTGAGCTTATGATTTGCTTTCACTAACTTATTATTATCTTTTGCTTTAAGCAAATTGCATTGGTAGTTTAATCGATTTCAGTACTTAGGGGGTAGGATTGCTTTTGTTCATACGGTACTTTGTTTGATATGATTTCAGTACTTGTTGGTAGTTTTTATATTAAAATGAATGTGTTTTGTTTTTATTTTCATATTATTAGAATAACTAGTTGATTAAGCACTTCGTCTTTTTATTACTTTAAATTTACTTGTATTCTTGAGATAGTGGCTATTCCAAATTTCCACTTTACCCTACTTGTTAGGCCTGGACGCCTGGTGAGCCGATCATCAGCCCATGATGTCACTTCCGTCATCCCAATGAAGCAACCATCATTCATTTATTTTGACATCTAATGTAAAGAAAATTAAGCCTCCTTTGCTAATTGAGCATCCATTGATAAATTTTTTTATGCTTATGCTTATGAGAAATTGAAAATTTAATTAGCAAAACTATTTGAAGGGGATATGGCCCATATTGTAAGAACTTATTAACCTTGACCTCTTTTCTTGTTCTTCTGCCAAATGTCAATTTTGTTATCTGGCTGTGATACTGCTATGCTTTCTCAGATCTTATCTATAGATCATCAAAATTTGTTATCAATTCTAACATCCAGCACTCTTTGCATGTGGTTTCAATTTCTATTATGAATCTGCATTTGATTATTTGAAGAAAGTAAAGATAGTTGAAGTTTGCTATTATTTGGCGGACAGGAACAAAGCTGCTTCAGTAGTATTGGAATTGTGGAAGGCTATTTCCAGTGGTTCAACAGTTTACTCTGTCACTTAGCATTACTTGAAGCTGCTATTTTGCTCAATTGTACTGGTTCACCAAATTAAGCTACATCACTTTGCAAGAAAATTAGCCATCTGTTATTTACTCTTATCCTCTTATTACAGACCAATAAATTCTCATACAATTTTTTATGCTTATACTTTCAGTGAAAAAAAGCCTTAAACAGAGAACTTAGCATTGAAAATAACCTTCTTTTTTCACTTTTCTTAATTTTATATTTTTAAAATCAGATCTATAGATACACTAATACATTCTATAACCCTTAACTACATAGCCCTAAATTAATTTGCCAGCCAATCAATCAAGAAAAGACTATTTTCTGCCTGGTGTATTTTCTTGTCACTGGTCATTAAACGAGGATACTCAGGTTCCCCATCAACATCTGCTTGCGATGTTCCTTCAGATTAATCCTTGATTTTCTTTTTCGAATTCCACAACTTGTATTTTCTTTCTTCTGATTCGGGATTTTGGTTCTTGGTGTTTCTTGCTTCATTTATGGTTAGTAATGTTTATTCCTGCTGTTTAAGCTTCTTTTGCTTAGTCAAAATTGAAGAAAGTTTTTTTTTTTTTATAAAAGAGTTGGGTAATGTAAATTGAATTGTTTGTATTGTTAGTGGAAAGAAATGGTAATGTGAATCGAATTGTTGGGTAGAGCTTTTGTTGGTATTTGATTTTATTACAGTTACTAATCTCAATGAGGGTTAAGTTAAGCATAATATGATTAAGAGAATCAAATTGACTTATTAGTGTAGGGTTTTGGGTATGTTCTTCAAAGTTATTTTATTTTGTAGAGGCTTCTTTAATGTTTGATATTGTCCGCTTTGGTAGGAATTGTGGATGAATCCTATTATGCGGTTTGTTTTGCTTTTGGTGCTTCTTGAACTTAGTAAGTACCTCCAGTTTTCAGTTTCGCTTAATTTTGTTGATACAATTCTTTTTTCTGATCCTTATGTTTCTGTATTAGTAAGTGCATCTCCCATAAAACATGACTTTAGCCATTGTGAAAAACTTGTCAAAAACTGGGCTGTTGCCTCTCTTGATCAAGAAGTTAAAGAAGACAAACACATACTTCAAGATTTGTTATTTTTCCTTCATGTTCCTAGAACTGGAGGTCGAACTTACTTTCATTGGTGAGTCTCTTTTGCACATACAATCTTCTGAAGTTAGACGTAACCTTCTCTTACTACCATAATAATTTCTGCCAGACGTTGTCTGCAGTTTCTTGAGAAAGTTGTACTCTAACCAGGAGGAATGTCCCCGTTCATATGACAAGCTGAGGTTTAATCCAAGGTAATGGAGGCAATTCATCTTTATGTTTGTGTAATGTTTGAGTATTGAATTTCTTATCTGAACTAAAACTTTTAAAATTAGCTGCATGTAATCAAGGCGTTTCGTCAAACCCCTATATGGTATTGCTACTGAAATGGCCAAGTTTATCAAATAAGCCATTGCTGCTTATTACATGGGAAAATAAATGGCTTAACCTTTATATTTGAACTATAATTTTATAACAACCAGTTTTGAGTTTGTTGTACTTCCAAATTCTGCAAAGTAAATACGAATTGAAAACGGGACATTTTCATTTAAAATTGGTGAGATTTTCTATTCCTAAAGAAGATACTTGTGTTTTTATGTTGATTGCAAAATGAAACTATTAAAAATTGTTGGAAATCTGGAATTTTGTTTCTAAGGAGTCTGGACGTGGTAGATCAGGGATACAAATTTGTGTTATTGAAATGTGATAGAAATTTGTGTTATTGAAATGTTGTTGCTTTCACATATAAGAAAGAAGAACGGCATATGCTTAGAAATTATAAAAATCAATAAATGATATGATTTGATATGGTATGGTATGAAATGATCTGATATATCTTCTTCCCGTTTGACCTATGGAAGAAGTAAGCTCATCAGCTGTTTTAGCTTGCTGCCTCCAATCAGTTATAACTTATAAACAAAGTATACAACTCATATGAACACAGGTAGTCTGCACTACCAATAACCCAAACCAATATCTCCTGAAACCCATTTTCAATTTGAATGTTAGCCATAGTGCAATTGGCAATCCGACAAGGTAAAACTGTTTAAAATTATATGAGCTCCGTCTTTCGGACGTGCAGCTCTAGTCAGGACTCCGCTGGCAGCTGTTTGTTGAGAATTGCCAATTTCACATGATTGTTGTAGTGTAAGTCCTATCAATATCAATTCCAGAATCTCTGGCCTCGTTTGTGTACTTGTGTACAAATTTCCCCAAATGAACAAATGCAACCATGAAAATTGCAGCTGTAAGTCCACATGCAAACCCCTGAATTATCCCAATTTTAGTCATCCATTGTGCTTTTGTAGGCCGCCAGGTCCCAGCGCATTCCTGGTCCCCCAAGCATGGCCTACTTAAGTGCTTATGCTGCAGCTGAGCGAAAGAGGAAATGAATCGATTAGACCTGCAGTGGAGGAGTAATTTTCTCTCTCTTTTCAGAGCTAAAGATAAAGAAATACCAGAACTTGTGAAAGAATTATACTTGTAATATTGGATTACAGGGTTTTCCTTTTCTTGGAGTTGAATGGATATTACACTGTTTGAATTAGTAATTTGTTCCTGTAAATGAGTAGAGGAGAAAATGCGAAGGTTTGATATTTGACCGTTTCATCATTTGAACAAAAGGGGTGGGTGGTTGGAAAGAGGGCATTTCTTTTGCATTGTGTAGGTTCCCATAATATTCTTACCACTGATTTTTGTGGCATCTTTATTTATATACTTTTTACATTTTTTGCAGCAAACAGAAGTGCAAGTTGTTGGTTACTCATGATGACTATAGCATGATGTCCAAACTTCCCAAGGAGAAAACTTCAGTGGTGACCATACTTAGAAACCCACTTGACCGCGTCTTTAGTACTTACGAATTTTCAGTTGAAGTGGCAGCTAGGTTTTTGGTGCATCCGAACTTAACTTCTGCTACAAGAATGGCTGGCCGGTTGCGTCCTAAGAATGGAGTTAGTACGCTGGATATATGGCCGTGGAAGTATTTAGTTCCATGGATGAGGGAAGACCTATTTAATAGGGTAGGTCTATCTTGTATGTTGTTGCTCGAGGTCTTTTGCCTCTCTTACTTTTATTTAGTGACATTATTCTTTTTAATATTATTTATTGATATTATTCACTTTTTTAGCTTTCTGTTCCATAATCATTTGTCCATATTCTCTTGTCACTGATGCTTTATTCAAAAAAAAAAAAAAAAGAGAAAGAAAACTACTTGCTCTTGCACGTGTTGTTTTCTCTTGAGAAGAACAGATCTAGAGTGAGAACCCATTGTTGTTTTCAATTGTCATCTGCTTGAACACTTTGAGAGAGTTTTGTCCTTTTTTCATCTATCTCAATGTAAACCCACATGCATGTTCTGCGTGATCATATAAGGAGGGCCAAGAGTATGTCGGCTACTATTGTTTGATGGTTCACTTGTGTAATGGTTTGACTATTTGTTTCCTGGAGTTTGTCTCATATTTTTATATATATATAATTTTTTTAACTTTTACTACAGAGGGGTACTAGGAAACTCAGGGGCCTAAATCATGTGAAGGGCAAAAATCCATACAACATGGAGGAAATGGTTATGCCATTACATGAATATATCAATGATCCTATATCTCATGATATTGTCCACAATGGAGCAACATTTCAGGTACTTCTATGGTTTAATCCCACATTATGTTGCACTTTCTCTTATTTTCATGCTTGTCCAACTTTTTGTTCCATTATCTCTTAATAACTGTTTCAATCCACAGGTTGCAGGATTGACAAACAACTCTTATTTTGCGCAATCACATGAAGTGCGTCATTGTGTGCAGAAACATAAGACTCTTGGTGAACATGTACTGCAAGTTGCGAAGGTAATCAAGACAAATTCCATGTTTTTACTAATGTATTATTGTTTTAGGGTTTTGTTTCTCTGATTTTTTTCTTTTCTCGTCATGGCTGTTTTCATGTTAGATACTTGTAAATCTTGCAGAAGAGGTTGGATGAGATGTTATATGTTGGTCTTACAGAGGACCATAGAGAATCTGCAACAATGTTTGCAAATGTGGTTGGTGCCCAGGTGATTTCCCAGGCACTCGCATCAAACTCTAGCATGAAGAGTGCAGCTGATCATACATCTGGTTAGTGCAATTTATCTTTTTCTGTCTATAATACCATTTGAGTAATTAGTTCATTCCCATGCAAATTCATTTTTCATTTCTGGTACAGTGCAGAGCTCCTCAATTTCAGATTCTGAGCCTGAAAATGAGGATCATGAGGTGAGTCGTGTTTCCTTTTCCTGAATGTGGTATTAGACATGATACCTGTATGCTAATTACGGTGCGTGATTTTACTTTTGTGGACAGCAGAATAACCCCTCCAACCAAAATTCAAGTGAAATTGTTTCTACAGACACTTTGGAAGGGAAGAAAGAAAATGTAAGATGCTTTGTGCATGGACACAAGGATAGTGCTTTCACTATAAAATGGGTAAAATTTTTGACTTATTGTTCTTATCCTCCAATTAGATGACAGTAAACACGCTTATGGAAGCTTATGAAGACTGCATTTCTAATTTACGGAAGACCCAGGCCCGTCGCCGTACCTCTTCTTTGAAGAGAATAGCTCCAGCAAACTTCTCAAAAGAGGTAAGACTACCATGTCTCTTGACTGGCCTTCTCCTCTACATCTCTTTTCCCACTTTGTATCTCATTGAGTGTACATTGATCTTATTCCATTAAGCAAATTATCAGATCATATAAATTGAATTGATCCAGCTTAAGTAGATCACACTGTAATGGAAATTATTTTGTTCTTTACACTCAATGTAGTTGGACATGTTACATCATTTTAGGCTGCAAATGTAATTGGAAATTTTGAAGGAGTTTATTGTAATTGACACTTTTTGCTTTTTCTAATAAGAGTCATTTTATGGAATTTACCAGCATTTTACTGGATGAAATTTTACGCTATTCAATGAGTTGGGATTAGTTAAAGAAATGGTCATGAACTAGGATTGTTGCATGTTTTGAAGGGGAACCATTTATGGGTTGCTTGGATGGAAGTAAAATTTTAGAGGATGTAAAATTAGGGGTGAAAATGCATTGGGAATAGTGAAATACCTTGTTTGTTTACGTGTAAAATATACGGAGGGATGCAAAATAAATTTATTTTACACTCAAAATTTGTCTTCCCAATTTGGGGGAAAGTGAATAGTACAAGTCTTACTTCTATTTAATTAACATCCCTACTTATTTTTCTTCAAAACATAAGGTGTAAAAATGAATAGTACCATTTTACACCCATACCCTCATTTTATACAAACACACCATTAGTTTCTCATGGTTGAAATGGAGGGTTATGAACCATGGATTGGAGAACTCTTTTATTGAATTCCTAATAGTTGAAATTTTAATTGAGATTCCTATCATTCTAGTGAATGTTGGGCACCAACGAAGCAACATCTTCATAAAATGAATGTGGCGGAGATGAGAATATTATGATGGATATGTGGCCATACAAGGTTGGATAAAATTAAGAATGCTCATATTCGAGGAGAAGTCCACGTAGCGGTAGTTAGTGATAAAGTGAGAGAAGGTAAGACTTCAATGGTATGGGTATGTTTTACGAAGACTTCCTCATGCGGCAATTCGTAAGCGTGAGAACTTGATAGTCGAGGGGGCCAAGAGGTGTCAAGGAAGACTTAAGACTATTTGTGAGGAGGTAATATTTAGAGATTTACGAGTCTTGGATATTGATGCGGATTTGATTTATAACAGACTTGAATGGAGACATAAAATACATGTCGTGAAAAGTACTTAAGGCTTGTGTGACTGCTTTCGTTATGTTTTGAGAGGTTAACCATTGGAAGATCCATATAGCCGACCCCAACTTGTTTGGGACTAAGGCTTGTTGTTGTTGTTGTAGTCCTATCATTCTAGTGGGTTTCAGGTTTGATTTGCATATAGCATTTGAACTTGCTATTTCTTTATGCTTTTTTTTGGAGACTAGAATAATCATTGTCTTTTTCAACCTACTCAAATTTAGATTTTCAAATCAGAGGGTTTTTTTTCCTCATAGTTGGATTTACCATCATAGCATAGGAAAGGTTTCAGTCATGTCCTTTTTTAACCTTTGACTCGAGACCTTTCAACATTAGCATTTTGGTTTTCAGAGTAATTAGAATTATCTTTATTAATTTGGATTGTAGGATAGTTTCTCTATTGATATAGCTAACGTTTAAATGTGTAACTTGACCAGGATCGTCATCGTGTTCCTGAGGCCGTACTTGAGCTGATAAGATCACTTAACAGTCTCGATATGGAGCTTTATAAATATGCTCAAGACATATTTGCAAAGCAACACAAACATACAAGCCAAAAGTTGGCCAGTATGGTACGTATGTATTAAGCTAAAGACGTAATTTTGTTTTGTGTTTTATACTTGGTACCTGCTTCTCATGGATTTGAATAAAAATATATGATGTGCTAAAATAGATTGTCTGTCATGTTTCATTACTTGTTTATTATTATTATTATTTTTTTTAACATTCATTACTTGTTTATTGTGGAAAATTTTGAAGTGTCTCTAATAGATATGGATTTGGAAAGACATGACATCATTGTGCGGACTGTAAGTGCATTTCATGGCTTTCATTTGAAAAATCTCAATTACATACTTGCAACTCAAGGAAGAACAACATTTTCTACACATGCTTTACATTTTAGGAGGAGTAAAATTGTAAACATTTCTTTGGCATCAACAGTTGTGAAATCTTTGGATGTCCTGCATCAATTATATGTCTGTGGTGTGGCTCTGAGTTGAAGTTCAGCAAACTGATGTTGTGTTATGGTGCAGGAAACATTGGAGGATTCGAACACACTGTGGAATACCCATTTGCTGGTAATGTCCATCGTGATACTTGTTATATTCCTCTCTCTTTTTGTACATGCAAGAAGAAGAACATCAAAAGTTAAATTATGAATCTCTCTTATCAAAATGTTACAAGTTGCAGAGAAAAGTTAGATACATAGTGAAGAGGAAAGGGGATTTGATTCCTCCTGATAAGATTCAAATCTTAGTATTACTAGTATTATTCTATAGGGCGTTGGCCAAATTTGGATCTGCTAATTGAGAGATGTTTTCTAAAATATTTATAGTTGGAAAAATATAATGCTTTTTTTGTCAAAATTAGCACATTCTTCTACTCTAAGAAATTTATTATAATTATGTTAGAGAAAGTTTTAAGTAAGTATATTTAGATGATAATTGTTTTGTTGAGAAATCTTGTTCCATAATTCGGCATATGGCGTTGCTGTAACAATCTATAGATGATGAAATATCACAGGACACCTTATTCCTTCCCTTATTAATATTATTATTATTTTCTTTTGGTGAACTTCTAATCAAACCTTTTTAACGCTGACGAAGGATTGTATAATTTGACTGAATTAACAAATTTCTTTTATGGCAAGATGAGCTTGGGAGTGTAAGCCATTTTTGCTTATTGTACAGTGCCTGTGATAGGTTATAATTAGGGCTGCAAATGAGCTAAGTTGCTCGTGATTCGCTCGGTGCTCGGTTCGCTAAATGCTTGTTCGTCAGCTAAACGAGCCAAGTTCAAGCTTAATAATCGAGCTTGAACATGTTTCACAAACAAACGAGTTGTTTCATGAGTTGTATCGTTTGTGTAAACGAGCATGTTGAACACACACACACATATAAACATAATTTGAGAAAGCTGCTTCCCCTCTCTCCTGATTACCGCTCCCCTCTCTCTCTTTGATTGAGCCTCCCTCCCTTCCAGTTTCAGATCATCGATTTCACTTCCAGATTGAAAACCACCAAATCGACAACCCCTAACGCAGCCTTTCTCTCAACGGAGTCTTCTCTCTACTTCGGTTCCTAAATCCCTAACGAACTCGTTTGTACGAAGACTAGATATCATCTATGGGTTTTCAGATTTTCAAATTCTCATTTTGAGTTTTACGGATCCGACTATTCTCTTTTTTTTTGGTTGGTAGATTTCGATTGAAGTCGTTGAAGAATGTTGGAGATAAAGGTAGATGTTAAGGGAATTCAGTTTTGACTTTTGTAGCAGAAACAATATCTAGCAAACTGTGGATTCAAGTTGTTGCTATTTTTGGGATTTTTTAACTTTTTGGCTGAAATTTCTCATCTTAAATCTTGCATTTAATTGACTTTTCATTAGCATTAAGTTTCGATTTTAGTTTTCACTCTCTACATTTTCGAATTAAGTTTCGATTTTAGTTTTCACTCTACATTTTCGAATTGACTTTTCTCATCAGTCCGGCTCATGATTTATGATTTATGTTTAATGCAACCAAAATCTAGTCTTATGTTTACAAATTTTGTATTATGTAGCATAAAATCTATGAATGAAAAATAAGCAGGATTTGTATTGCTCCTGGAATTTTAGGTTTAGAATATTATGCTGTTTGAAAAGCAAACCGCATGAAACCGACTGCAACTGCAAGATTACGGTGCAGCTCTTAAGTTCGGCCGAGCTCTTGCAGTTTTTACGAGCCAAGTTTAAACGGTTTGAAAATTTAACCTCAAGCTCAAATTCGAGCTTGTTAAATAAACGAGCTCGAGCGGGCCAGTGTTTGGCTCAGTTAGACTCGTTTGTAGCGCTAATCGCGAGTACATTAGTGGGTGTTTTGATACTGCTCCAAAGCTATCATTTTTTAACTTTTTTCAGTATATTAATGGGTGTTTAACATTGATTGTTCAAAAACTGTTTTCAAACGTTTTTTTAATTAAAAAGCTAATTTGTGACCTGTTTGTATGAGTTATTTTAGCACATAGCATATAAGTTGTTTTTATAGCAACGCGTTGTTTCATCTCCAATGTGTAACATCAAATCTTACACCATAATGATGAAAAACTAAATTTACTCCAAAGTAAGTACCATTTCAATTTTTCTCTCTTCTATATTATATAATTTTCTCCCACTAAATTTTCCTTAATCCCACTACACCATTTTTATATATAATAAACAAATAATAAAGTAATCGTGAATAGTAATGGTGTGATGAATAGTGTTATATGAAATTTGGTGCAATACCTTTTTTCTTTTTTAATAAAAAACAGATGGTGTGATATTTTTTTTTTTGACATAACTACAAGTAGAGAGAAAAAAAAAAAGGGAGAAATGCATATGAGAATTTGAACTTTGGTACCGGATGATAGAGCATTAACTGTTTAGATCAATCTCATTCCCTTATGTGATACTATTCACTAACGCGGAAATAGTATAAAAACTAGTGTTATATTGGAGCATTTTACATCGAAACAGGATTTGGGGGACATTGGAGATGGCCTAAACAATAAGTTGTTTTTAACTAAAAGAAGCAAAGTCCAATTTACATTTTTCCTCCGACATTCGTTTTGTTTGGTCAGCACTTTTTCCTAATTTTCTTTACCCTGCCACGAAGGAGGTGTGCCGTATTTTATTTCAATTACCCAATAAGGAATTTACATAAATACTATAATTACATATCCATTTCAATTTCATTTGAATTTTGTCAACAAAAACAATGACCATCCATTTTTGACTTTACTAACCTTCATCCACGCTTGTATTCGTCACATGCTATAATAGTCTCTCAAAACGACAAATAAACTAATGTTTTATTCATATTATGACATATCATCATATAATATGATTTAGTTTTTATATAGGTTATAGATTTCACAAACCAATTAATAATTTCATTTTTTATTTGAAGAAGAACAAATATTTTGCTATAAAAGTTAACTTCTTCTCCAATTTTTTTACAGTACTTTCAAACAAACGGTTTTACTTATCTATTTACTTATGTACTTATATAATATTGTATTTCTTATTTCTCACAGTTTTACTTATCTATTTTCTTATGTAATATTGTATTTCTTATTTCTCACAATGTATTGTATTGTATTGTGATGGTTTTATTTATAAATCAAATTCATATTTCAACCCTAAAAAAAAGCCAACCAAATTACAAAAACCTCTTATGGCAACTCTCTCTTCTCCATATATGCTTATCAAACTCACTAGTCAATTTACTTGAATTTACAAATTTAACCTCATAAAATGTGTTAACTTGTGCTCTAATTTTGAGTTGCATAGATTTGATGAAATCGGCCAATAACATCTTTTGCCCCCGTGCTTTCGTAATTTTTGACTTTTGCCCCCTCAGTGTACTAGTGTTTTTAAAAGGTACATATGCTCTTGAAACCCACAAACTCATGGTGAGCGCGTGAGTTGTTTATTTTCACTTTAAAATTATAAAACTGCAGCGTTTATTTTCACTTTTGTAATTTTTTATTTTTGCCCCCTCAATTTATTAGTGGTCTTAAAAGACCCATGTATACTTGTAATTGGTTATAATGGCACCCTTCGTCCACGAAAAATGGAGGGTGTGCCACAAACTCATGACAGCGCGCACTTTCACTTTAAAGTTATAAAAACGGCAGCGTTTTCGTGTGTTAAGTAGCCCTAAAAATTTTAAATCCCTAAATCCCTTCAATTTGTTACGTATTCCTCGCAGATTTTCTTTGTTTTGAAGACAAACAAAATACCCCTAGGAAAAACAAAATACCCCAAAGCACATCTGAAATCCCTAAATCGTTCTGTTTCTTTGCCTTTCGATTTCTAGCATCTCTTCCCATTATTCACTCTCGCCGTCTACGCTGCTCGGCTGCGTAATCTACCAGCTCCTTGTAATCGTTTTCTGGATACTGGGCTGGCCCGGCTGTGTTTGATTTCTTCCTCTGCGATTGTTTTATGTTTTCTGGGTTGAAGCTGCAGCAACCAGCAAGGTATGTGTTCTGATCTTTTTTTTTCATGCTTTGAATGTGTTATGCTCATAGTAAGTAATGCTTTGGCTTAATCAGTGCCCTACTACTTACATTTCTTGCGGCTTCAATAGTGGTATTACCGTTGTTTTTACCCCCGCTGCCTGACCATACTCTCTCTTCCTTCCTTTTGTCTATCTCATCTCTGTAATTGGTTCTTGTTTATGAATTTCTCTGTAACTGCTAGTGATATACTTGATGGTTTTGTTTTTAATTTTGTGAATTAATTCGTGAGTTCTGAGGAGTTCTGTTGCACCATTGCTGCAAAGGCAATTCTGCTTTAAGTGCAGCAGATTAACTTTGATGAATTATTCTTTACTTGAGACTGAGATGATTTTCAAATTTATGCGTTCAATTTCTATCAAGAATAGTTACAGTCTAGACAGAGTATTTGGAGTGACTTGGACCAATTATAAAATGTAAATAAACTATGCTTTTTAATATTTTTAGTATAATTTTTGTTAATTTGTTATTTAATGTCAAGTTCTAAGCTTTAGTGGGTTATTTGGTTCCATTTGGATGTATTTAGTGTATATTTGTCATCTTACCTTTGTGATTTTGCATGAGGAGATAGGACATTGCTTATTCAATTTTGGTTACGCTTATGAATTTGCTTTCCCTGACTTATCTTTTTGCTTTTAAAAAAATATGCATTGGTCTTGTTGGTACTTGGTAGTTTGATATGATTTCAGTACCTAGGATTGGTTTTGTTGGTATGGTACTTTGTTTGATATGATTTCTTACAGATTAGAGAGAAGTGGTGATCTTTACTGATGTTAACACAGAAATATATACAGGAGTATAGAAGAGTGTTCTATAGTTATAAGAACTCTACAAAGACAGCCCTGCTCTGGGTCTCTTGTATGATCTTTTTGGTATAGGTATTTTGAAATTTGGTTGTAATTTTATGATATTTGAATAGACATCTGTTTATATCTCTTCTGGTGGTGTTTTTTCAGTCAGGCATATTGCTTCTTTGCATGCATTTTCAATTTCTATTATCAAGTTGTATTGATTATTTCAAGAAAGTAAAGATAGTTGAAGTTTGCTATTCTTTTGGTGGACCGGAGCAAAGCTGCTTCAATATTATTGGAAGTGCAGAAGGCTATTTGCAGTGGATCAACAGTTTACTCTGTCACTAAGCATTACTTGAAGCTGCCATTTTGCTCAACTTTATTGGTTCACCACATTAAGCTACTTCACTTTACAAGAACATTAGGCATCTGTTATTTACTCTTATCGTCTTAGTTATAGGAAATTTACAAACCAATAAATTCTCAATACAGTTTGATACTTTCAGTGAAAAAACCCCGAAAGAGAGAACTTAGCTGTGAAAATAACCTTCATTTTTTACTCTTCTTAATTTTATATTTTTCAAATCAGATCTATACATACGCTACTACATTCTATAACCCTTACCCACGTAGCCTAAATTTATTTGCCAGCCACTCAACCAAGAATAGACCATTTTCTACTGAGTGTTTTTTCTTTTCACTGGTCATGAAACGAGGATACTCAGGTTCCCCATCAACCTCTGCTGGCGATGGTCCACCAAAGTCAAAAGTCAAATACACACCTGAAGGTAACGCATTCCCTGAAGCTCTAGTTTTGGTTTACATTATTGTCTTTTCAGATTAATTATTGAAAATTTTTAGTTGATATTTTTAGTCCTTTGATCTTGGACATTTTGGCTCTCCTGTATTCTCATCATTTTTATTTCTAATGTGATAATATGTATAATTTATGTATTTGTGATTTTTTTTTTCCTGTGACTAAATAATTCTGGGTTAGGTGTTTTAATAGACTAACCCTATATTTTACTAAAATGGATGGCATTTAATGTTCAATTCTTAGTTTACTATATTGCCTTATTTTCCAGAAAGAAGAAAAAGGAATTGAAAGAAGAGTTCAAACAATTCAATAATTCCAATGGTTGATATTTTTTGTTGTGTGATATATGTGTTGCTAACATGTTCATAATCAATGTAAGCTAGAATTTTTTTTATGTATCTGCAGGTGAAGCACACTTCCCTGATGATTTTGTTCAAAAAGTAGCTGACCATTATAGTGCTAGGACAAATCAGACTCTGGAAGAACGAGAAGCAAGCCCAATTATCCATTTGAAGAAGCTTAACAATTGGGTATGTTTTTGTAATATTGTGCTTGGTAAGTTTAAGTTTTTATTACAAGATTTTAAAAGGTATAATAAATGAAAATTTTTAATTGTATAGATAAAAAGTGTCTTGGTCCAACTTTATGCCCGGCGAGGAGATGCTGTTCTTGATCTTGCTTGTGGGAAGGTAAAATGGAATATCCCTTGCATCAGTTGTGTTGTAAATTTATTTATTCTTAATTTTTGGTTAACTTTTCTTTCTAATGATTGTGTTGTTCACCAGGGTGGTGATCTTATCAAATGGGATAAAGCGAAAATTGGATATTATGTTGGCATTGATATAGCTGAAGGCTCGGTAAACATACTAGTCTCTATTTGATACGAATAGACCAGCTTGTAACTTATGCTTCCTTTTCTTTTCTCTTTATTGTATTTTTAACTGGCATTTTCATTTTGTACTATGCACTGGACATAAGTTTCGGATATAGAGTGTGAATATTTCATTTATGGCAATGCAGTGTTGCTAAACTTGTCATTCATAGTGGTTAATATTTTCATTATCATTGTAAAATCTTCATTGCTTTCCAGTGGAATCTTATTTTCTACTATTTTGGTGTAATAAGCTAAATTTTTGTGTTTACCCTGTTATTTAACTGTTTAATTTTTCATCTTTTTTTGATTTTCATTGTAGATTGAAGATTGCCGAACACGTTACAATGGTGATGCTGATCATCACCAACGACGTAGAAAGTTCTCTTTTCCTGCCCGCCTCATATGCGCGGATTGTTATGAGGTGATTTCAGTGATTACAGATAGTGTATCAAAAAGATGCATCACTTGAAGTGCAATAGTTTCATCTTAATTACATGGAATATGTTACCACCAGGTCTCTCGATTCCATGATTTGGCTATATAAACCTTTCAAGCTGACCTGATCACCCTTGTTTGATTCAATTATAATAGCACCATATTGATGCATAATCTGAGATTCATGTTTTGTTATGATATTCAGGTTCGCTTGGACAAAGTACTGGCAGAGGATGCTCCTTTTGATATTTGCAGTTGTCAGGTGAATGATTTTTTCTTTACTAACTTTGAAGTAAATTGTCAATAAATTTTCAAAACATGTCAAGGTCGAAGTTCTAATTCTATGGTATGCATGAGACCATGTATTGAAGTCAAACTGAATTGATGGTTGCTTAAAAATTAACAATTCTGCCGTAGGTCTTCTCAAAAAAAAAAAAAAGACAATTCTGCAGTAGGAAATTTTGAGAACTGTTGAAGATTTTTTACCATATTTTGAATGGTGAATTCTCTAATGGTTTTGTCTCATCCCTAGATTTTGAGTTTCAAAATGTTCCCACTGACCATGAAACTGTATTTCCTGTATGTTTCTTACTACATGGACATAGCATAGCCAAGCCATATAAATCTGGGAGTTAGTTGATGTTTGCAACTTTGCATGCTTAGAATTATGCTTAGTTTCCTTTACTTCATGAAAGGCACTCTGTGGTAGTTTGTACATTGAACTTAATATTGTTGTTGATATTGAAAACTCATGGATATGGATTCATTCTTTAATTTAGTTCTATGTGCACGTGCATGCACACGTGCTTATGTGCTTTGTTCTAAAGCATAAACACAATTTTGCAGTTTGCTCTGCATTATTCATGGTCCACTGAAGCACGGGCTCGAAGAGCCTTGGCCAATGTATCAGCCTTGCTTCGTCCAGGAGGCACCTTTATTGGAACAATGCCAGATGCCAATGTTATCATAAAAAAACTAAGAGAAGGTTCTAATTCCTGTTCTTAGACATGCTTTTCATGTGCTTGAATGAATAGTATAAAAGGTTATGTGTGCGTGCGCGAGCGCACATGCATTCTGTATTCTTATTTATTATTTGAACCTTATAGTATAGATTCTGCTAAGATAAACTTTATGTGGGAAAGGCGGGGTAAAATACAGTTGAAAGTGGTAAGATTAGACAAATGTCTGGGCTTCCCATCTCTAAAGTATATTCCTCTAATTTTCTGTGGTGTGACTATCATAAATTAAATTCAAAACTTGACAAATAGTTCTTATTTGATTCTATGTTTAGCATCGAATATAATTGGATAAACGCTAAAAGGCATATATTCCAACAAACTTATAATTTTTTTTCTTTTTTTTCGAAAATGAAAGAACTTAGAATTAATTGGATGTTTGTTTACATCTATAACTACATGTACAAGAAGTTATTGTGTATGCCATACTGATCAATCATAAGAATAATTTACTAAGCAAAACAAGTCAAACAGGTGCAATCTTTGTTAGTGGTCCAATTAATTTTGAAAGGGCTTAATATGCAGTTTCACTTGGACCTTTGAAGTTTGTAACAAAATGACTTTGTTTTTAACTTATTACTATGTATTTAACTTTGTAATATCACCCTTGAATTTTAATTTTGTACTAACTTGAATAAAATTGAAACTTCAAGGGTTCCATGATTAACAAAACTCCCTTTGGAAGTGATTTCTTCATTCTTAAAAGTTAAAGAACAATCTTTTTGATTTGGAAAGGTTTGTTGATTCTTACAAATCCATTTTGCCTTTTATTCTCCATTAGTCAAAATGGAAAGGATTTTTTGTTTTTAACTTTCTTGTGCCATTATATGAGATAAATCAATACCAAAAATTGACAATTATCTTAGAGAGAGAAACAAATAAAAAATATAAGTAGATTGTAATGAGTGTTTAGACTTCAGCTGTATCATTTTTGTCATCTCTCTATGATATTTATCCTTGAGCAGGCAATGTTTGCAACAGCTTACTAAACATTCCCTTACTGGTTATAGAAATACAAAGAACTTGATTGTTTTTGAGGATCTGAATTTTAATCAAATATCCTAAGTGGTATTTCAACCAATTATCTGATGTAGCTCTGATATTTGTCTGTTAGTTTAGTTCTGTACTTGTTCTGATCTTGTAGGAAATGAGTGTCATGAACCACCTTTATCATTATTGATGGAAGATAGAATTTTCATTTGATTATGCAGCAAATGGACTAGCCTTTGGTAATAGTGTCTATTGGATACGTTTTGATGAGGAATTCACTGAAAAGGTCAGTTCTCTATTGTTAAAATTATGTTCCTGGAAGTATTCTATTTATACTTTGATACTGAACTTTGTTTTCTGGATCAGAAATTTATGCACTCAAGTCCTTATGGTATCAAGTACAAGTTCCACCTGGAGGTATTGCCCTTAATTCTCTATATTTGGCTTGAATTTTGAACCGCATTTGTTCCTTGTACAAGAATAATTATACCTTGAGCGAAGCAAAAATGGAGACGTCTCAGTTTCCTTTTTGTTTGCTTGTCAAGCCTAATTTATTCTTATTTTCGGTAATTGTAGGATGCCGTTGATTGTCCTGAATGGATTGTACCTTTCCATATTTTCAAATCCTTGGCAGAAGAGGTATAATGTTGTTTGGGTTGTATTCCACTGGAGACTGATTTTGAGTAATTCTTATTGTTCTGTAACTATTTGCATTATTATTTATGTATTTATATCGTTCAGAATGCTTAAAGTAGAAACTCTTATGAGCCAGCAGACCTTGTTCCTTAGATTTTAATTTGCTCTGAAATGTGGCAGTATGGTTTGGAGCTGATTTTTGTGAAGAATGCACACGAATTTGTTCACGAGTATTTGAAAAAACCCGAATATGTTGACTTAATGCGAAGGCTCGGTGCTTTGGGTGATGGTAATCAAGACCAGAGTAAGCTTCTTACATCATACATTGGTTTTTGTTCTGTGGATATGGTTTCAACCTATTTTCATAATCCATTTCCCTATTTATTTCAAAAATAGAGGAAACCATTCTTATTATGCGAGTTGTTACAGGCACGCTATCGCCAGATGAATGGGAAGCAGCTTATTTATACTTGGCATTTGTGTTGAGAAAGGTAAGCATTTTTTTTTTCCTTTTTGCATCTGGTAACTATGTATTTTAGGACTTGATTAGAAGCTTTAATTAGTAACGATTTGAGGTACATTTGTCAGCGAGGCCAACCAGATCGAACGCAAGGTAGTACAAATCGAAGAGACAAAGGAAAGATGCAAATATCGAAGGAGGACATCATGTTCCTCGATTAATAGTGTAATGAAATATAGAAACAAAATAACGATTAGGTTAAATACAATAATAACAATGGTTTATTAGCCAAATCTCTTGGGCTTGTTTTAATAGCCCCCTGAAAAATGTATCACTCAAAATTTTGTAGGTACCAAATAACAAATAGCGATCGCAGTAAGGAGTTTCCTTCGCTTAAGGTGCTACTTGTTATTTATGTTCTTATCAGAGCAAAAGCAATATATATATGGGGGAATAGTCAAAATTACTGTTGGGACTTTGTTTCATGTACAGCATTGAATACACTTTTTCAGCCTTTTATTTAAGGAAAATTTGCAAATTTTTGAGTTTTTGTCATAATTAATTATTATTTTTTTGTGTTTTGAAAATTTCTTTTATTTCCTTATTTTGCATCAATTACATTAAAATATCCTTCTATTTTTTCTGTTAAATTGGGTATCATGGCAAACGGTTTTTAAGTTCGAGAACTAAAGAGGAATTTGCCTCTTCTTCCTCATCTAATAGTAGGTCAGACAATTTGTGTCGGTCGTATTTATGTCGTGTCAAGAGAATTAGTCAATTTATTAAACTTAAATTGATATATGATCCAACCCACTAATTTATCATATCGATCCAATTCATTGAAATTCCTATTCGTATCTTGTCAACCCATGTAATTCATTTCGCATAATTTTTTCATTAAACTACGTTTTTTTTACACAATTCATTTAACACAAATAACATAATTATGATAAAAAAAAAAAAAATCATGCATAATCATAAATAGTTGAATAATAAATATATGTTAAACAATTCAAAACATCCAAGTTCATAATGATAAATATTCAAATCCAAATCATAAACTCATTCGATGAACTTAAGTGGATGAACTTAATGAAAGTGTCTAATGCAAATTTCCTTAAAATGATGTAGTTAGAACTTTAATTAATTTTTTTTTTTTAAACTAGCTGAAACGAGAGGATATTTCCAACTCTAGTAATCCACTCATTCAGGTCCTTATTTAACTTAATCATATTGCGTAATCTTTGTTGATAATTTGAATTTTTTGCCTTTTCTCTTATAATTGATAATGTGCACACCATTTTTCATTGTAAGATTTGTGCAATAACCATTTATATATTGCTTTATTTGCAAAGCTCATCCGTTATGCCTAGGGGTAGAGGAAAAGGAACTTTACCTGCAGGACGAGGTAGAGGTCACATTACTAAGTCATTTCAAAGGCCATCAGCCCTTGCAGGACCTGCACCTAGTCCAGCAGGAACTACAACTCATATAACCCCCTCGGACAACCTGTAGGCTCGCTGCAACCACTTCCGTATCCCATAGAGAGCTATATATAGTACCAATTGCCTCATAGCAATATAAGCTTACATCAATTTTATTATCTTTTTTCTTCTCGGAGTTCTGTCAACGCTGGCTATGGAGAATAGTGTTTGGTCTCTCCGATTCTGTACCTCTTCCACATTTAAAACGCAACACCGCTTCCCAGTTCCTCTTTTGTTCTGTTCTGCAGTATTTCTTCTGGACAAAGCGTAGTCTGTCCGAAATCTTCAGCATTCTTCTGTAACGTGAGGTAAAAGCTTCCTACTTTTTTCTTTTGTTCTGCTCTGCAGCATTCTAAGTGAAAGCTTGTGATTTCGTTACTAAATATTTCAATTCAGTTATCAGTAGATGCGCATAAGCTAAAATTACCAATTTGGAAGAATAATTTTCTTCAAAATTGAGGCTCTATATTTACATCTTTCGCCCAAAACCCTAAAAATTATCATCAATTTAAGTGTTAGATTCCTTCTGTATACTCCGCAACCATCTCTCCAAATATCAATATTTTGCAAAAGCTTAACAGAATATTTGATGCAACTTTAACAAATGAAGTGAGTAGAAAAGCATCTATATCACAGGGATCAGCTCTCATGAGAGTAGCTGCAGCTCTTTTAACAGAAATCCCTTATATTAAAACTATAAGAGACACATTTCTACATTCTGGGGAAGTTTCTTTTCATCATGCTTCTGTTTTTGGCCTTGTGTGTGGACTAATCGGGATGGACAGCGAGACCTCACAGAGAGCTTACTTGTTTATAACAATGAGGGATACATTTTCTGCTGCAACGAGGCTGAACCTGGTCGGACCTCTAGGTTCAGCTGTGTTACAACATGAGGTGTCTATTGTTGCTGAAACCATATTAAAGAAATGGATGAATCATTCAATTGATGAACCATGCCAAACAGCTCCTTTGCTTGACACTTTGCAGGGCTGCCATAGTTATTTGTTTTCTAGATTGTTTTGCTCTTGATCTTTCAGGTAAATGCATGTTTCCCTTCATAATGTTCACTTTTCTTATGCAAATATTAAGGATTTTTAATGTAACTAATCTTTATTCAAAATGATGGTTACATAACAGAGGGAATCTCACATTACACAGTACATCATGAAATACAGATAATTATGCATCACCCCTTTTACGTTTTGATAAAAGTAAGTTTAAAGGAAATAGGATTTGTTCGACCAGAAATCTCAATAGCCTTGACATCTGGTTTCTTAATTTCCTCCTTAGGAACAGTTACAGTTAGAACTCCATTTTCCATTGAAGCCTTAACTTGATCCGTTTTGGCATTCTCTGGTAGCCGGAATCTCCTCATGAACTTGCCACTGCTACGCTCTACGCGATGCCAAGTATCATTCTTGTCTTCTTTCTCAGCATTCCTCTCTCCGCTGATCTGAAGCACTCTGTTATCTTCAATCTCTACTTTCACTTCCTCTTTCTTAAGCCCCGGAAGGTCAGCTTTAAACACATGAGCCTCTGGCGTCTCTCTCCAATCAATGCGAGTGTTGACAAATGCTGAATTTTCCCGAGAAACAATTGAAGAAGGAAAAGAAAAATCTCGGAAAGGATCCCAGGCTTCCAAAGAAGAGAAGGGACCGAAAACACTGCTTCTTCGAGAGTTATTGAAGAGACTTGGAATCAAAGCCATTTCTTATTTATTGCTCAGAAATATTTAATCGCAATCTGAAATTGTAGGTTATCAAGAGCTGCTTCTTGTCGATGGTGGGGAGGAATTTTTGTTTCATATTTATAGGAAGCAGAAGAGAATTCCGGTTGTTTCTCGGGAAACCTTGTGGAAAATTACATCCCAATCTGGAAAATTCCGGATACCTTAGCATAAAATAACTTGGGCTTTAGTGACTCCTCGAAACCTAGAGGCCTTATGGATATCTATGGAATACTCTAGTTGCATGGGCTCAATAAAATAAAAGGCTAATTTTGGTAGGAAAGATTTATTTTCAGATCCTTAAAGTTTGAGTTAACTTATTTTAGGTCCCTATTATTAAAAATCTATTTACAACTACTCATATTCATGTTTTGGAAAAAATGAATAAGGTCCTTAAATTATTAAAAATTTCTTTACAACTAGTCATTGATGTTTTGGAATAAATATAAAGACTAGAGCTTAGAGAATAGGTTTGCAATTATGTGGGATTCGATTGCAATTATACCGAATCAAGTTAGCATGATACTACCTCCGTGTTTTTGGATTTTTTACATTTGCTTTTCACCAATACCAATAAAATCAATTTTTCACAAATACCAAAACAGAAATAATAATAAATAATTACTAATCTTCTAAAAAACTTACTTTTTCACCAATATCAATAAAAAATAATAATAAACAATTTACCATAAATGAAAATGTAAACAATCCAAAAACATACCCAAAAATGGAAACGTAAAGAATCCAAAAACACGGATGTAGTATTTTCCTAGATAGGATTTTTTCGTACGTTACTGTTCTTCCGTTTTTCATAATTTTGTGTAAAAAATTACACTTTTTTACGTGATGGTATGAATTTAATTAATAACATTAATTTATATTCACGCAGCTAATTTTATTATTTGAGATAAAAAAACAAAATATTATAGATCGAATTTTATTTTTCTAATATTAGATAATTTAATATACAAGTTCCAGAGTTCCATCACAAACCAATCAAATATTGTTTAAGAAGAAAGATAATAAAATTGATGTAAGCTTATATTGCTATGAGTCAATTGATAGTATATATAGCTCAAATTAGGGCTGTGCAAAATTCGATTTTCGGTTCCGAACAGACCCGAAACTGACAATCCGAAAACTCAAGAAATCGAACCAACCTGAAAATTTTGGTTCAGTTCAAGTTGGTTTTTGGGTTTATGCGGTTCAATTGCAGAAGATATTTATGGGAGATTTCAGTTTTCGGTTTGGAACCGACACGACCCAAAAAAAAAATTCAACCCACATCCCTTTCCGTTTCAGCTCGGCCTGCTTAATTTCTTTATTTTGGTTTTCCGGGTTGTTAATTTTGGGTAGGTTCGGAACCGAAACTGAATTTTGCACAGCCCTACATTTTTGCATTGGTAAAAAATCGTACAAATTTCATACATTTTGGTGTGCATTTCCACCGAATGTTACATTATAACAAGATGTTATACATGACAGAATGGTTAGCAATCCTAAAATCAAATATTTTTACAGATGTACAAAAAGATTATATATGCAAAATTAATTAATCAATCAACACTGATGCTTCTTTATTCTTTGGCTTTGTGAGTGTTGCTTCTTAAGACTTACTACTTCCCTTGCATACGAAGCTAACTTCTCCTTGAGATTTCTTGTAGCCTCCTTGTATTCCCTATTCATCACATCCATCTCACCCAATGTTTCTGTGTGCCTAAATCGAACGGCATCTAAACGAGCTTGCATACCTCGAAGCCTCATTCGAAGTTTTGCCTTTGATACATTGTTTTCCACTTCATCCTAATTTTATCACAATGACCAATTTAATTCTCAGTTGTAGGAAAAAGGATAGAATGCTTCGTATATGCGAATAGCAGAATACTTACATTCTTCATCTTGACCTCCATGCTGGAAATTCTTGCATTCAGTTCCTCGACTTGAGCTTTTGCTTCCACCAGCTTAGAAAAAGGCATTCGCATCAGAAGAGAATTCCGGAGTTTGATAGGATGCTGAAGAAAAAATGAATTTATGACCAACAACATACCTTGTCATCTGAATGTTTTCTCATAAATTCCACTTCACTTGCATTGGTCAAATACCCTTCCATCTTAACCAGCAATTCTTCCCGTTCTTTCATCATTTCAGAAAGTTGATTCTGAAGATTCTGTTAAGAGGACAATAAGTTATCAACTAAATTATTCCTCAGTTAAAAGCCATTATGTCATGTTTAATTCACTTAGAGATATGAATATGATGTAACTCTGATAAGATTCCAATTCTTCATTTAGTGTTGTCTGAGGAATCTAAATTTCTTTTACGACAATTTTTATATTTAAATCAAGTGGAATCTAAAAACTAAAAAGCAATATCTATTGTTTCAAAATAGTATGCCAGAAAGTGAGAAACTTGCATTAAATCTTTACCTCCAGAGATTGTTTGTTCAAAGCCTCAGCACTCTTCATCTCATCTCTTAGCTGATCAATCTCCAAACACTTCTCCCTACTGGAATAACGTAAAAGAGGGGCATAAAGATGAAGTTTTCAGCAAAAGATAATTTCAATATTCTTCAACGTCCAATTTCTAAAATATTTTTCTAGTTATTTTATGTTGAAAACTAAAAAGAAAATAATTAGCTTCTTTTCAAATAACCTGCATACCTAAAGTAATCAAAGGGGCACAGTACCACATTAAAACCGACGAAATGTCCCTGAGCATTAAACAGAAATTTTCACATATGCCCAGGATAAAAGAAAATAATCTATATCATGTGAATTTGCTACCAATTTCAAAGGTTTCCAAGAAAAATTTCTTCTCGTTTTCAGTCTCTTTTGCAACAATCTTACATTTTAACTTTTGCATTATAGATTGAGGGGAGGAAGAATCCACATTAAAAAATAAAATAAAATAAAGGGGGCAGCCCGGTGCACGAAGGCATAAAAAATAAAAACTTAAGAATGCAATGAACCTGCATTTCGTCTCGCTTTTCTCATTCTCTTCCAAGTGTGCTAACCTTTCTTTGAGGACTTCACATTCTTCCCGATACAGCTCTAACTCACTTTTTACCTGACATTTTATCCCTTTTCACCATTAATACAAAATGTAGCTTGTTGGAATTAGAAATCAGTAAATTGATCAAATCAACAAAATTTAAGATTTTCCTCCTGAAATTTTACAATACTTTTTCTTGATTTATACAAAGACTAATGAAAATTAACACAAGCAAAAAAATAGTAGATAATCGATATTATGTTCACCAATAGAGCTACAGATACTAATGGCATAACCTCAAGGTCTACTGGAAAAGATTCAATTTTGTACGAATCATAGAGCCACATCACAGAAATGAGGGTAATGAAAGTCTAACGGTTCTTTATCCCATTCAATTAGAGTTTTAAGGGATTGAATATCATCTATAGCTTTGTTCATTAATTAGTATTAGATTGCTATAGTAGGGTGGAGTAACTTGTGTCCTAGTCGTAGGCTCTACTTGCCTCCAATGTATAGAACAGTGAATAAAACTCATTATACAACCAACTACTAAAAAAGACTAACTAGTTTTTGACAATACATCAGAAATTGCACAAACAACTGAAAGGAATTACTTTCCAATATTTCAATATATTGGTCCTTGATGCCAAAAATATTCACTGCATGATAAATTTTTTGTTCAAACATTGCACCAACATATCAATTTTTCAGATGGCAAGGAATAGAATTCACAATTGTGCAGTAAAATTCTTTGGCAATTGTAAATCTTAGAACCAAGATAAGTAACCCATTATGATTCAAATCTTTGTGGGATACCTCAGAAAATGCTTTGGACAATGATGTAATCTCCACATGGTATGAATTGGTCTTTTCCTTTATGGCTTCAAGAGAAGCTTTCTCCTTTGCC
>CATIWJ010307137.1:0-20897 GCA_949640765.1 Croton laevigatus
AAATATTTTAGAGTAGAGAGTTGGTTTGTAGAGAGCCAAATCAACTCTCTAATCTAAAATATAAATATAGAGAGTTGATTGGAGATATTTTTTTTAGATTAACTCTCCAAAATAGATAATTTTACTTGAATAAAAAGTTGATTAGGGATGCTCTTAATGTGAATGAAGAGTGGATTGGGATACTCTACGAAACCATAAAGATTTTGTTTTTATTATTTGTTGAGAAAAAAGAATTACTAGTATTAAGACATAACATAAATAACAATTTTGTACTTTTTATTGGATATTTTGAATTTTCATAAAGTGAATAATAGATTTTGAATTTTTTTTTTTTTATCAATTTTGAATTTTTGTTTTCTAAGCATTGTTTTTGGGTTTTAATTTTATACTCTCGCTATATTACCCATATTTAAGCTAACTAAAAATTGAAACATTTTATTTTTAAAATTATCAAATAAGTAATACAATGTTTTTTTTTATTATAAATCTGTCTTATTTTTCATATAATTAATTGATACAAAATTAATTTTTTTCTTAAGAAATATGAAAAAAAAGAAAAAGAAAAGGTCACTTAAAGTGGAATGAAAGAGGTAACATTTTTTATGAATGGGGTTGGTTCAAGTAATAAGCGACTTGAATTTGTTTAAGGAAGTCTCGGGTTCGAAACCTACCTACCATATGCAGCTATTTCCACTGGGAGACTCATCCATCATTGCCAGGTGCGTGACCTGGGTCGGATCGGATTAATTGGGGCAAAGCCTCAGAGATCAGGTGAGCTTAAAAAAAAGTAATATTTTTTATTTTTTTAATTGTATATTCACTTCAATTTAGAAATGAGTTTAAAATATGATCAAATTATCCCGAAAATGAAATGTGAATGTAATTAATAAATGAGTTGTTATTAATAGTCTATGTTAAGTCTTATGTTGTTGTTGTTGTGTGAATTCTCTCTTGCTATTGCATAAATGCAAACAGTAACCCTGGAATGGCAAACAGTGCGGAGTTAACTAATATGAGGAATCATCTCTTCTCTCACATAAGATGAAGACTTCGTCATGGACATTCCCCTTGTCCAGGCTTTGATAGATCATTGTGTTTTTGTCAACTGACAAACAGTTATGAAGACAATCCAAGCAAGTGTGGATAATTCAAATTGTGGAGGTTGACCTGAAAGTATTTCCACAAGGTGGATTTTTATCGGGTTTGGTTAGGCTTTTCAATAATCAATTGTCTATGCTATCGAAAGTTGGCCCTCATCGATGTCAGAAAGATGTTCTGTTGTGGTTTGCTGAATGTTGGCTGCAGGTGCACCATATACATCCATATCTAAACAATTTGGGAACTATGAGGGAAAATTTGTTCTTTTGATGAGGAGAAATCCCATGTTGTGTTAATTACTATGAAACTGTTGGAAAGGTGGAAGAGTGTGAGGAATCCTAATGTAACTATTTTCACAATGAATTTCTAAGTACCAAAAACTAATAATTTTCCATTATTATTATTTTCATTAGTAATTTTATATCTAACATTAATCAATATTGATATATTATACAACTTCAACGTGAATTAGTTACAACCTATCAACAATAGTTATCCGTTACGAAGTATAACAATATATGCTAAACTCAATAAATCTTAACTTTACAAACAGTTTGTGACATTTTGACTAATAAAAAATTAAACATTATTTTTTATAATATTCTATAATATTGCATTTAAAGTAATTTTAAAAGTTTTAATTACTTTTCATAAATAGAAAAATATATATTTAAACATTCCTAAAACAACAATTTTGTTGGATCTACACTTTATAAATACTACTTAAATATACTAGTAATATATTTTTAGGGAAAGTACTAATTTAGATTTGGAGCATTTCTACATTTCTCAAACGAGAATTTCAAGAACTTTATGATTTTGATTTTTTTTATTTTTTTAACTCGTGTGGTAAATTATCTATATTGTCATGAGATCAATTTCAGTAGATTACAATTCATAGAAATTAACTATGTATTATAAATTTTATATAATTATAAATTTAACGGTATTAATTATTTCATATTTAATTTATAATATATAATCAAATTTTACAAACTATAAATTACTAAAATTGATTTCGAAACTCAATATGGAACTTATATCACGCAAGTGAAAAGAAAAACAATCAAAATCATGGAAAGTTATTTGTGTGCTGGGAGACAAATAACTTTACCATGTCGATTTTATGATAGGGATAATACGTGGGAAAGAGTGTGGGGCCATGTCTATTGCAGTCAACCGTTTAATATTATGGTCAAGCAAAGCAAGTTGACACTTCGTGCCAAACTAACAAGAGGACCAGTCTACCATTATATACAAATTTTTTTTTTTTTAATGAGTCTTGTGTATTCGGATGACATTTTTTTAAATAAAATTATAAATTATTTATATTTAATTCGAAATTAATTTTAAAGATGATAATCTATAAATTTGACTCTATTTTAAAAATATTACATAAAATAATTAAAATTATTAAGTGTAACAATCTTAATGGCTTTACTTATTTTATGTGATATTTTTAAATAAAATTAAATTTATAAATTGCAATTATTTAAAATTAATTTCAGAATTAAATACAGACAATCTATAATTCTATTTTCTAAAAAAAATAAAAACTCTTGCTCATATAAGGATGAGTTTATCATAGCTGTAGACTGAATGGCTATTATGAGTCAGTTATGGTGGGAGGGACATTTATAGTAGTCTAGAGCACAATATCCCTACAGTGAGAGATATAGTTGGGACACTGTACATTTATTGTGGAGAGGTATGGGTAATAGTATGTAGTGTGACCACGCGATTAACTTCTAAAAATTACCACATGTGTATTAGATAACTTGTCAATTGCAGTGTCAAATACAAATTGAACTCGAGCTCGCTGGGAGAAAGGTTTAGTATATGTTAAAAAATAATACTAAAAACTATCAAACTAGAACTTTACTATTCTGAAAAAATAAAAAGTAAACATTTAGAAAAATAAAAATGAAAATAAAACTAGAACTTTTACAACGGGACGAGGGAATGGTACTGAACTGACGTGGCACATGTCAACGCGGAGTCAGACGTGGACCCGTTACACTGCGTTTGGCAATTGGCAACTGTTTTCGTTTCATTTGAATATGATATTTCTGTTTTTTACTATTTATTTGCTTTTAGCTTTTTATTGTTTTTTTAAAATGTATTCTTTTTATTCTTTAAACTACTAAAAAAATAATAAAAATTTACTTTTTATTCCCTAAACAACTAAAAGACAAAGGTTATAATTATTTTAATTTCACAAAAAATGTTAAAATTTCATAGAACACAAAATTTGAGAACACCTAAATTATAAAAGGTATTAATTATTTTAGTAGTATGTGATTTGGCATTTGTCTATTTTTCAATTTTAAAAGATTATTGTCAATTGTTCACAATTTTTTTTTACGGTAAATAAATACCAATGATGCATTTTAAAAAAAAAAAACCGATGATGTTTTAATAATCTATCATAACTCATATTAACGTTGTATTATATTTAATTGCTTTTCTTTCTGTAAAAAAATTGTAATTGCTTTTGTAATAAATTTTAGAGTTTTAACTCGTTAAAAAAATATTATAAGTTATTTTATGTATTGTTTAATAATATTTGGTTTGCAAAAAAAAAAATCAATTTTTTATGCATTTTTTTTCAAAAAAAATTATTTTTAAAATACACCATTATTTCATTCAAAAAAAATTGAATTATAATATTAATAAAATTTTAAACTTAGCATTTAATTTTAAATTTCTTAAATTAATATTTATATCACTGCTTAAAATTAAATGGACTTAATTTTCATGAAATAGAGTATAGTATTTGGTTTTTTTTTTTTAAAAAAAAAGGCTTAATTTAAAGTAGAAGAAATGGTCAGCTTAACAGCCCTCACATCACGTCCTAAATCAGAATGGGGAAAAGCAGAAAGGAAAATTACGTGTCCAACTTGACTTTGCTGTCGGCTGCTTTGTTTTTTTGTTACAAATTAATATAATTATTGAATTTGAATGATTGATTCATTATTTTGCAGCAGCCAAAAGTACTTTTACCCAAACCCCTTATTTGACTCGGTCTCTCCATACAATACAAAAAGCCTGTTTTTCCCCATTACTAATCAACTAGTAATTGGTAAGATCTTTTCTTTTTAACAAACTAATTGGTAAAAGATCAACTAAATAAAAAAGATAATGGGCTAACGGTGTACATGGACTTAAAAAGCCTAATAACTTCCTAATATTCTCCATAGAACATGGCCGAAATACTAATTAGTTACAGATTAGATTAGATTAGATTAGATTAACAACATTTAATAGCATAATCTGGAATCTAATTAATCACACAAAAAAGAATGTGGTATTTAATAAGAGCATGTGCTTGTCCATATTTTTATTAATTTTAAGGAGAGTCCAACTCCAACGTGGCTTTTACATTACTACTATTTTATTTTGATTAATAAACGATCTTACTTATTGCTTAGGTAATGTGTCTGTGTGGATCGTATATATAATATTTTATATTTGTCAAAATCATTTTGTTCCATAAAAAAATGTACCCTGTATTGTGTATCACATAATAGGTTAGACATAACATCTTTTTTATTGGTTCTTTAATTTTTTTTTCCAATAAAATAACAAATACGTATGAGTCTATAGAACATAAGTTAGCTCGTTGACATGTTAGAATGTGTCAAATGGGTTGTTGAGCCCGGGCTGAATTAGCCAACTTGATTACATTCGAAGGGGCCTGTTGGAAAAATGTAATTTACTTTGAATAATAAAGAAATACACAAATAAATTACAAATAAAATGAAATAGATGTCGGATTTAGTATAATACTAATTGACTTTGTATAAAATGAATTTCAACATTCATTACTTACAAGCCCATATGTGTACAAACTCTCTCAATTTCTATTTTGTACTTATTGGCATAGATGCAAATCCACAAGTCATTTCCTCCAACAAAAGCAACTTCTAACCAGTAACAACGTTCAATCCACTTGGGCTACAAACACTTAAATGGGCCTACTATGCTCTTACATATTGAGCCTAGGATTGAAGCACATTTCTAGTTGGGTTATACACAAAAAAAAAAAAAAAAATCACTTTTGAAAAAATAAAAAAATATATAAATTTATTAACAAAAATGTCATTCATTACTTTTAAATCCAAAGTATAAAAAATAATTACTAATAAAAGCCATTTTATGGGAGACCTATGCATTAGTTGACAATGAACTTACAACTAGTGTATGGTGACTTTATAAGTTTCAAAACTAGCAAAATTTCATTTTTTTTTTCTTTTGTCAAAAAGAAAAACAAAAGCTCATTAGATATCTATAAGTTTATGATAGGTTTATGATTCGTTTATGATACTCAATTGGTGAGTAGTTTTGATAGGTTTATGATACGAATTTATGATATTTCAAAAACTATCAAAATTTCATTAAATATTACAAGTTTATGATTTCTTTATGATAGTCAATCCGATAGATTTGTGATACTCAATTTGTGACAAATAATATACTTATAATAAATTTACAATCAATTTATAAAAAACCATCAAATCAATTGTATCTATCTTTATACAATTTTAACAAACAAATTGTGTGCTCAATTTGCAGCATATAATATACATATCATTAATTCACAATCAGTTTGAGAAAAAACCACCAAATCAATAGTATTCCCTCTTTAGACTAACATTTTAACAAACACATGATGTGCATGGAAATATAAACAAACACATGATGTGCATGGAAATATAAACAATTAATTAACACCCCCCCCCCCCAAAAAAAAAAAAAAAGGAATAAAAACCTAACATTGATTATATAGATTTAATCTATCATTATTGTCATAAACTCTCAAACTTGGGTGTGCAAATTAATATTAATATTAATATAATGCGAACAATGTATATGGATATTTCTAACTAAAATTTAATTCTCCGAAAAAAAAAACAAGGTTTCAAACAATTATTATTTCTGATAAAAATTTATTCCGAACACCTAATTCTTAGTGTAGTTTATTTAAGTTTTAACAAATAAAAGATTTTTTAGTCATATTAATTATAATAAATTTAAATTTTAATATTAAAAAATAATACTAAAATATTTTCTGTCTTTGCCGTCACTTATTCAGATATTTTAATTTCTTTTTAATATTTCATATATCTTAATTTGATTTTTCCATCTTATCTGATAAATTTTTTCTTAAAAAAACTGTCTGATAAATAATGATAATGGAAACAAAACGTTTCTTGTTATTTTCTTTTTTGCTTACTTTCCCTCCATTGAGGAAGATTGTTATGGTGTGATTTTAGTTTTTTTTTTTGGAAGAATAATAAATTAGGCTTTATTGCACCCAAGGAAATTATATAATTTTGGTACCATAAACTCCACATGTAAAACGATTTAACCATAATATGGGTTGTTTGGCAATTAAAATTATTTTATATTTTTAGTAAGTTGATTTCAATTCTAAACAAATTTAAATATTTAAATCATACAAGTTTTTCTTAACATGCGTTGCACGTTTTAACTCGTTTTATATTTTCGTTATTGATATTGTAGTTAATTTGATTAATTATATACTGACAGTAATAAAATTTAAATAAAAATAAAAAAATCTTGTCTAAGTATCATTAATTTTAAAATATTATTAATTAACTATACTTAAATTTTTTTCTAAAAATAAAATTTATCAAAATAAATTTATTTATTTATATATTTATTTTTCATTTTAGAAACTCGTTAGTGAATTTCATTATTTTTACTTAATTAAATTTATTAATTATATGAAGATTTTATTTTATAATATTTTAACTATAAAATTACTTAAAAATTTTGTGATTTTAATAATAAAATACCATATTTTATTAGTTACAAACTAATACTAATTAATTAGATAAATAATTAAAATAATATAGTGTATAAATTATTTAATTTAGTAATTTCATAAAAATATTTATACTCGTTTTAAATGTTCATTTTTATTGTACTTTTTTTTTTTACGACTTGTTGTTATCGTACTTACATATAGTATTATTATTTTTTATGATCATGTTCATATGCAATTCGATTATAAATGAAAAATGAAAATTTAAATATAATATGTGATTAAAATATTTTTTTTATTATATTTTTTCTAAATTAAAATCAAATAAATAGTGAAAGCACTTAAAATATATAATTGGTTATGTTCAATATTATAAAATCAATTATCATATATATTCTAGTATCATATCATAATTGGAATAATAACAATATTAGAATTAAAATTATCCAATTAGAATATATTGCTACGATTAATATTATTCCTTTTTAAATTTCTTAATTAGAATACAATACTATATTAGGATTGCTATTAGGATACATTATTAATACTAATACTATTAAAATTGTTATTTATTAATTAATTAATTTAGTAAGTTAATAAAAATGTTTCTTAAAAAATTAGAAATATGACAAGTATTTTTAGCAATTTCAATGTTTACCCTCCCATTTGTAGATTTAAGAATGTTTGGATAAATGACATAACTGAAAAGATTAATAAACTTTAGATATTAAGATGTAACTTTACTTTAATGTGCATCTTCTTCATTTCGCTCCTCTAAAGAAATTATAGCCTTGAACAATTGTTGCCTTAATTAGCTATTATTTCTCTATTTTGAACCTATTCATTTTCTCTGGCGTACGCTTCACTGCAACTCCATGATTTCCGTCATAAACACTACGAAAACGACATGGAATCTCATCGGCAGTACGATTCTCGACGAAAACCAACTAAAATGCTTGAATCACCTAAAAAAACTCGTTGTTTCTGAATTTCTAAACAGTAGCGTTACAAAAAGCCATTCTAAATTTTGGCCGGCTTCCGATGATCCGACAACTATTCTAAGTGTACCAGCCGAATTGGTGTGAAGGCTATTGAATTGTACCCTTTGTTCGTCGGTTAGTTTCTTTTGGCGAGGAGGCAATGCTAGAGATCCAGTCTTTTTCCTTAATTTTTCTGATCAACTGCTTCAGTTGCTAGATTTTTTCTTTTTTTAAAAGAAAATTGAAATTTAGGGGCATAAAAGTAAAATTTTTTTAAAAAATTGTTATTTACTTAATTAATTAGTGATCTTTGGTACGATTTACTAAATAGAAATTTAAAAAAAATGTTATTTATTACCATAATTTTAGCTCAATATGCTCTCAGGTTTTTTAATTTTTCAAATTATTATCATATTTTAAAAACTCGTTATTCAATTTTATAAGTTTTTATTCATATTTTTTATTAGAATATAATATTAATATTTACTCCTAATTATGATATATTATTAATACTAATAGTATTAGAATTGTTTTTAATTATATGTCAAGTCATTTCTTAGTAGCAAGTGCATCTATGACCCATGTATCAAAGTTCGAATCCTGCCATCCCAATTTTAACAAAAAATTGTTATTAATTAATTAATTATTGATATAGAATTGTACATCTAAGTGTAACTTTAATGGGCCCATGAGTTACTAGTTTGAAATTGAAACAATAT
This sequence comes from Croton laevigatus, assembly GCA_949640765.1. NCBI lineage: Eukaryota > Viridiplantae > Streptophyta > Magnoliopsida > Malpighiales > Euphorbiaceae > Croton > Croton laevigatus. Next base: position 8,589 of record CATIWJ010307137.1, read on the forward strand.
GCATCAATTCATCATAATTATATCGAATGTGAGTTTGAAAATATAATTAGTTTTAATGTGCTCATGTGCTACTATAATTCTTATTATAGTATTGAATTAACTATACTAATTCTATTAGTATTATTGGATTTACCAATGTGAGATAAATATTTTTGTTTATTAAGTTGTTTATATTTTGGTTTATTTCTTAAATAATATTTTTATATTATAATTTAAATTTAATTAATTAATAATTGAAATAATATGATTTGAATTTAATTAATAAATTATGAATAATTATACAATAATTTTTATTAAAATAAGATTTAAATTTAATTAATTAATAATTAAAATATTATATATTTTTTATTAGAATATGATTTGAATTTAATTAATTGATTATTATAAATAATTATAAAAATACAACTTTAAACTCAATAATATAGATTTTATAGGGCTATTTAATATTTGATTTGCTATTTTAATCCTATTAATATTTAATTTCTTAATTTGATTCAAATTTTATAAATATAAAATGTATTAATAATGTAATACATAAAAAAATCAACACGTTTCTTTTTTTTAAATCCGATACACTTCTATTAAATTGATTCTTTTTATAATTAATTCAATAATGAAAATTTAATGTAATTTAATTTTTCTAATTCTATTGTAACATATTATCTTATAACAGAAGCAAATAACATTTATTAAAATTAGATTTAGTGTGTGGAGGAACTATAGAATATTTTCTTTTGAAAAGAAAAACTATAGAATACTTTTAAGTTGGTTAACTTAGTTAATTAAATAAGATTTGAATTTAATTAATTAGTAATTAACGTATTATTTTTTATTAGAATATGATTTAAATTTAGTTAATTAATAATTAAATAGTATTTCTATTGAATTAAATGAATTAATTATATCTCAATAATATTGATTTTATAGTGGCATTTTAGGCAATCATAATGGTACCTAAAGTCTAAAATGTGTCTTATCCTGATAAGTGACGGTTGAGGACTATTTATTGTGAAACTAAAGTGGTGCCACGTATGTGATTGGTAGCCTAGAGTGACGATGTCAGTGACCTAGAGCGATGGGGTCGGCATAGGCCTGACACAAAGAGTCGATGGCTTAACTTACCAGGGAGATCTGTGGCCTAACTCACCTGGGAGGTCAGTGGATGCTTGAGACAAGAGGTTAGTGGCCAATACTTCTTGAGTTTTGGCGACCTCCCCAACTAAGCGACCTTTGTCTATATAGCCACAAATGACCTTATCATACTCTGACAAGTAAGCCAAACTTTCCTCAGAGACTCCAAAAAATGGGGGAGACTTACAGTATCTCTCATTCGTGCTTTTATATGTATTATAGATATAGATTGCTCTATGAGTAATTATCTAGTAAAAAGACAAAAAATGTCTAATGAAACTAAAATACAAAGATAAAAAAGTTAATTTTTAAAAATAGACGGATAAAACAATATATTTTGTAAAATATAGGGATTATATTGTAAATTTCCGTTATAGAAATCATTTGCTGAATTAAATCATATTCAATATCTTATCATTGGAGGCACTTTTATATGACTTTAAACAAGAATAAAAATTTGGCCCAAATTATTGACTATACAAATTTGCTCTAAAGAATCCATGAGTCGAAATGGTAATGGCCGACTCACTCCAACTTGTAAGAGGGACCAACAAGGTAGGGAATAAATTAGCCATATTAACTTCAAAAACAAAATTCTTTTTTTTTTCCCCCAAAAAAAAAAGGTAAACTTAAATTTTCATTAAGATGTAAATGATTTAGGGTGGCCAGATCATCGGATATTACATGGTTCGATTCAGTTTATTGATATTGATATCAAAACTAAAATTGGTTCGATGAAAAACTGAAAAAAATATCTAAAAACCAATTGATTCCTGTTGATCGAATACTGAACCAAACCAAATTAATTCGATTTTATTTGATTTTTCAGTAAAACCAAGTTTTGCTCGCCCCCTACTTAATGGAAGAAATGCTTTATTCTTTTTTCTTTTTTTTTTAACCAATGGAAGAAATGCCTTATTCAGGTATTTCCATGCAACGAGGAGATATAATTCCATTCCATCAGTATCATAGATTCTCTATTCACATCAACTGTTGTCTGACCAAACAAATGCAGTATCTAGTAGTAGTCCTAGATATTAGAGGAATCTACACCTAGTGTTTATCAAACTCAACTTGTAATAATATTCAGGGCAGGGCCACCTTAAAAGCTTTTGAGAAAGAAAGAAAGGAAGGTACTGCATAATATATATCAAGAATCCAATAAGATAATATTTGATAAATTCTGCTATAGCTCTGTTGACGTGGATCATGATAAGGATTCTCAAACACCAACAAAACAAATCCTATATTTTGATTCAGTTTACTACTCCCTCTCCATCACTTTTTAGGATCAATTTTTTAAATAATTTATTGATATACTTATTATAATTTATTTTCTTATTTACAAGAAATTAAAAACAAAAAAAATTTATAACCTTTTTTTTTGAAATTTCTTCGTTAAAAAAAAGATATTTGAAATTTAACCAAATAAATTAATGTTTTGTTTTCATTTATTTTTAAAATTTGAAAATAATCATTATATTATATATAGTTAAACCCAAACTATATATGACTTTCCTTTATCATTTATGCAAAAATTACTTGTACAATAACTTATTATAAATTATTTATTGGTCAGTTTAAGTAAATAATTTAACTGCTTATCAATTATAGTAAACGTACTTCTTTTTTTTTTTTTTTTTATACAGAAATTATAGTAAACATACTACAATTTATATTGTATAAGTAAATTATAATCAATAAACTAACTCATCGGCTTTGACAAATAACTTAAATAATAGAGAATATTGGGCGGGCGTATAAAGGATTCGGATTGTACCTAATTATAGTGATTTTGAGCTTGGCTCGAAAAAGAGTGGTTAAACTTAAACTTAATTCATAGTTTCATATTTAAACTCAAGTTTGTTCAGTTGAAAAATGGCCAGGGTCTAATTGTTTCGAAAATTCATATATTAAATCAAGTTGATGAACATATTTGTAGGCTTCTTTACTTTTTAGGGACTTACCTGTCAGAGTTTGGTAAAGGTAGCCGTTAGACTTGAAGTGTGCATAGGCCACTAACTTCTCATGGACCACCGATTTTTAGCTCCAAGCCTGCACCAGCCTCATCACTCTGAGCCACCGACAGCTGGCGTAGCACCGCTTAATCACTATTATAAATAGCCACAATCGTCATTAATCGGATTAAGAAAAACTTAAGTCTTCAATATTTAATAAGTTAACTTTTTAAGCCAAACTCTAGTTTGCTTCATTTATTGAATGAACTCAATAACTTGGGTCATTTCTTTTTACTCAGATACATCCACTATCGAAATATTACAATTTATAAATATTAATATCACAAGTATTTTCATTACAATATCAATTTAAAAGTTCAATAATCAACTCTTATAATTACAATTACATTTATAATCAATTACTAGTATAAATTACAATTAACAATTAAATTACCGTTTAGCCCATAGAGCATCACCATATATTGAACCATGATCTCTCGGTCTCTAGAGCCAGCTGGGTCTTTCAAGCAAACTTTTACCGAATTTAAATTTCGAATAAATAGCTGCAGCTGCAAACCACCCTATTTTCAAAGAACGTAATCATATCTCCATGAACTATGAAGTGAGTCGACGGCATTTTATTATCTAGAGAATAATAACCGGAAAAATTTGGTCTTGTCTTTTGTTTTTTCGAAAAACAAAAAACAGTTGTCTAGTCTACATACACTGCCACATGTCGACATGACTGATAATATATATACTTCCCATGAAAAGATCAGTTGAGTGTAAACTGTAGATATGTAATTATATTGTCAGGCAATTTTAACATATATATATATATATTATTGACTTTGCCATTTTTCTTTTCAGTCCTATACTTTTACGGCCAATAATGCTAAGAATATAATGTTAAGGTTTTTTTAAGAGAAATATCGGTATCGTATAAATCCTAATAAATAAGAGAAATAATAACAACATGGATAAAACCAAACCAAAAAAAGAATTTGTAAACCATAATTATAAGTTTTATAATAACCATTTCCGGTTTAAAAAATCATTTTTGCAAAAGTTGTAAAAAGAAAATTAAATAGTTTAAAACAAATAAGTTTTGTTTATTTTTCACAAGAAAAAGAACAGAAACATAAAATTTAAACAAAAATAAATGGGATTTTGATTTTTAGTTGGCCTATTATTATTATTTTGCACTATAAATTTTATGAGTGGTCACAAATACACCATATTTTGAATTTTTGTAACAAATACTTTAAATTCAAAAGCTCGTTACAATTGTATCATAATTCAAATTTATGAACAAAATTGAAAAAATATTTCTTTGATGTGGGTCCTATAGGATTAGATTAACATAATAGTTAAAGTTAATCTCTCTCTCTCTCCCCCTAAAATTAACCTTAACTTTCATGATTTGATTTGCATCTTCTTTGTTAAAATAGAGAGGCGAAAATCGTGATTTTAGTTCAAAGTAGAGGAAACCCCAATTCAATTTGAGATGTAAAAATTTTAGAAGTAACTAACTATGATTAGAGTTAGGCTAACTAGGACAACCCACATCAAAAATTTTTGTCAATTTTGTCCATAAATTCCAATTATAGTATAATGAGTCTTTGAATTTATAGCATAATTGTTACAAAGTTCAAAAAATGATATTTGTAACAACTCCTAAAATTCATAGTGCGCGATAATGATAGTCCTTTTTAATCCATAAATAAATTAATTGCATCTTTTAACTCTTAAACTATTAAAAATGATCTCCCTCACATTTTTCGTTCATTAGTTAACGGAATGTATTATGCAAACACACGGTAGGTTCGTGATGCCATTTCTCACTAGCAAAACATCATCATTTTGACAATGAACAGCGTAGTTTTGGTCAATGATTAAACTAGAATCTGCCACGGATTAGTTTGCATCATTTTACAAAGTATAGGGATTGAAATAAAATTTTTCTTCATCTTCCTCATTAGGTAGACAAGTACACTGTGAGACAAAACCCCAATAACCAATTGAATTTCCTTAGTTTATCCTTTGTTCAGTGACCAATCAACTAAAAGTGGGTATCCGCATATGCGCCTTGATGAGCTTCATTGAATGGTGTGGCAATTCGACCGTTTGTGCATTGTAGCAACGATAACAACATTGAAGATAATCTACGTGATATATGGAGAGGATAGAAACCATTGCGCAAGCTGCCCCTCGATAACAACCATTAAAAACCTCTGTCACTGGTATTTGTGTCAATCAGTTCGTGTATCTTTGCTCATTTGATATGTGGTTGAGATCGGTGACGGAAATTGGCGAAAATGGATTATATGAAGGTGATAGTGAATTCGACCCAAAATGGTCCTTCTGACTGAATTTACTTGTTTTCTCTTTTATCTGGCGACCAATCGATTGAAAATAGGCATCAACAAACGCACTTTGACGAGCTCTGTCAAATGGTAGTGGTGGTTTCACCCGTATGTGCACGATAGCGGCGACGATAAGGAGAATCAGCCACTAGTGTTTATGTAAGAGGTGGGAGAGGTTTGAAGCAAAAACAGATTGGATTAAAATTATCCGAGTTTGGACTTATCGATGTTAAAAGGTTAGTACTAATAAATTAGGTGGGTTAGCTTGTAATTTTGTAAACCATGATGATATGATATTTTTAATCAATTTGGGTTTCTAATAGTCATGATGCAATAGCCCTTACCTCTTAAAAGTCAGCCACTAGCCACAAGTCTGTTACATAATAATAACTTTTCAAATAAAATAACTAGTTTTATAAAAAGTTAAACCTCTAATTAACTTTTTAGAAGTTAAGCATTTTTTAAATAGCTATAAAACCAATTAACAACTGTTCAAATAATTGCTAAAACCGTTACTTTTGCAGAACACATTATACAAATTAAAGATGGACATATACTCAATCTGTTCTTTTAGCTATTATAAACCAACGAGGATAAAATTTCATCAAAACCTTTGGTTCAATTGCATATAGAAGATACAATTTTGGTTGGTTGATTCAATGATAAAAGAGGATCAATACAGCTGTATTGCAAGCTGTAGTGGTCTGAAAAAGGGTTGGATCGATATACACATATACAATATCTATCCAATTTTTATAAGACCATATATAAACCAAACCAAACCCAAAAAAAGTTGGATCACAATTTACTTTACTTGTTATAATACTGTACTACTTGCCAAGGAAGAGAGATATGAATTCAGATGTTGTTTTTAACTTCAAAACAAGAAATGGATTCTGAGTCACATGACTCTAGCTTTACCATTTATTGGGGGTTTCATAAGGGTAAATCAACATGTGCCCTACTCTGCTCTTCTATCCTCTTTTTTTTTCCTATCTCAACAAAACTTACAATACATTCCAGCTTTGAAATCACAATTCAGACAAAACCAACCAGCTATAATTTTTGCCAATTCATTTTTTAAATGCAAATATATTATAGGGTCTCCTTGGAATATATCATAAAATTCTCCTTACCATGGGTTGTGCATTGTTCCCAGGGACTCTGGATAGGAACAAAAAATTGAACTGAACTGGTAAAAAACTACTTTAAAGAAATCAGGACCGGAATCAGAATTGAAAATTTTTAAATGCGGACTAGGTTCTAGTTCCTCACTAAAACCGAGAACTGGAATCAAAAAGCGAGAATTGAAAAATTTTATAAGTAAATACATATAGTTCCATTTATAATTAGACTCGGAACCAGATAAAAAAATCAAAAACCAAACCGAAATCGAAGACTTGTATCCAGTTGTAGTTTCAAATTGAAGGAACCGGTACATCGGTTATGGTTTCAATTCCTAATAGGAATCTAGTAACCGAACCGGAACCACTCACCTCTACCTACCAAGTGTCTGATCACTCATTCGGCTTTACACAGGTAAGAAATAGTATGAGAATTTGACAACTGTTTTTCCCATCTTCCAACTTGAACTTTTGATTAAACTACAGTAACTCTCTACGAATTGATTAACGCAATCTCTTCTTTTTTTAACAAATAACGCAATCTCTTTATAGAGTATAAAAAAGATTACATCATGTGGAGAATTGTACGTGAAGATCTAGCTAGTATGCAGCTAGAGTGGTGGGAAAGGAAGGAGATGAAAAAAAAAAAGGTAACAGTAAGAGTGGTAAAACTACTGTTTTACCTTTTGGGATATGAAAACAACACAGAAAAAGCCTAAAAGGAAGGTAAAAAAATACTGGCAATAATAAAAGTGGGTTTATTTCTTTCTGTTGCATTGCACTGCAGCTCAATTGATCATCGACAACAGCATCTGACGCTGGAGATTTTCACTGCCACCCGTGAACATTGCATGAGTACAGCCACTGGACCCACACACACTGGATTCTTTTCATCATCTATAATGGTAATTGTATACATGTAGCACTGTAACTGTTGGTAGAAACTGAAATCGTGTAAAAATCCTTTTTTTTCATATACTTGCTTTGCTTTACGCCAGAAGTGAAACACATAGAGCTTGGATTTTAATATGCTTTTCTATTGTTTGTTTAGCTAACGAATATATAAACCTATCAATTTATATGTTATTGGTGTTTGTAGCAAAATTTATTTTTATAATTCAACAGACATTTAATTTATGTTCATACAATAAAATATGTGTAGTGCTCTCTTTCAATCGTTTAAATTTTTCTATCCTTTTTTTTATTGATAATTTTTTGAAACATGAAAATTCTCCTTGGAAAAAAAAATTGTATTCTTTTTCATTATTGTGAATTTTTTAAAATTAATATGGAGATTCATTATGTTTATAAACTAACAAAAGTAGTTGGTTCTACGATTTTCGCTTCTTACAAAAATAAACAAATTTTAAAAAAATTTAAGGTATATAATGTAAATTACCACTTGTATCCTTCCCTACCACGGATTAAATGAGGTGGCATGAAAACACATTTCATGTGACTATGTACCTGTGCCATTTGCTAATGCAATCACAGTATAATGATCACTGAATGCATATAGTGTGTAGAGTAGAATCAAATTAGAGGGAGAAAAACAATAATCCTAACGTTTTAGTTTCACTATGCGTTAATGCAATATAATCATGATGTTTGTGAAATTCTCCTTTATGAAAAAAAAAAACATACAACGTAATTATATTGTACTATTATGAATGCATTTAGCAACCACTTTTTAAACAGTTTTTTTTTTTTTAAGTTTCTTTTTTTAAAAATAATAGTACTTCAGCTAAATAATTTTTAAATAGCATTTTATAAAATATTATTTTTTTTTAATTTTTAGTGTTTCATAAATAACCAACAGCTATTTAAACAGTTAAATTTTTCATAAACTTAACAAACCGGATAATATTTTAGCAAATAATTAAGTGAAATAAAAGCATAATAAATAAATAAATAAATAGATAAATCCATAATACATAACAAAAATCAAATTACATTGTTATTCTTGTTGGGAGACTCACTATTATTATTAGGTGTGCGAAGTGAGTCAAACCCGAATTAATCAGGTAAAACCTCTCCGAGATCGGACTGGTTAAAAAAAAAAAAATGTTACTCTGCCCTGAGAAATATATATAAGAAAAAGAACAAATTACAGAAAAAAAAGGGGCCCACGAACCGACTTTTCTTTCTTCATCTTCGCGTGGTCTCTCTCCTCGCCTATAAATAGCAGCAACACCAAACTCTCTTTGCTCATACATATTTAAAAATTCTTGATTTCTCTAAACATATAAAAACCACCATTTTTAATGGCTTCAAGCTCTTCTTGGACCCCAAAGCAAAACAAATTGTTTGAAAATGCTTTAGCCCTCTACGACAAGGACACACCTGACCGTTGGAATCATCTAGCCAGAGCCGTTGGTGGTAATAAAACCGTTGAAGAAGTTAAAAGACATTATGAAATGCTTGTTGAAGATGTTCAACAGATTGAAGCTGGCCAAGTTCCTTTGCCTAATTATAGAAAAGCTGGCAAAGGTTGTGGCTTCATTGATGATGAACAAAGGTACATATACTATTTTTTTTTCCTTTTTTTTAAATGAATTTTTATATTTCTTTCAAGAATTGCAATTTTTTTATAATGGGTTTTTGATTTTGATATATTTTTGTTTAAATAGACTCATTATTTTTCTCATTTTATTTTTAATTTTCATGCAGATTCAAGAGTCTTAAATTGCAGTGAAGAATGGATTTGATCATTAAGTATGGATGGTTACTTTTTAGCTCTAGTATATGGATTGTAATCGGATATTACATATATTAATTTCTGTCAGTTTTAGTTAATTTCCAATCAAAATATTGTAGTAAAATGTTTCCTAAAGATGGTACTCTCATCAAGGTTGAGTCGTAAAAACAGTGACTGATTACACTGATGACTCTCATAAATATGTAATTAATGGATTCCATATTTAGTCAGATTACTAATTTTAGTACATGCAGACCACAGTTTACAGTATATCTTGTTACTAATAATAATAATAAATTATGTTCATTTGAGAGGAGCTATCCTTGTCATGGGTAGTTCATTTATGGAAAAAAAAGTTGTCAACATCCTTAATAAAAATAAGTATTCGAACATTTAACTTTATTTTATTTTTTGACAGGAGTTAATTTTATTAAATCTATCTTGAAATGTTCTTCCGACAGGAAAAAATATGCTATTGTAGCTTGGATGATCCATTTAAGTATAATTAATATATGCAAAAATCATCTTTATTGATGATAAGCATCCTATAAGAGGATGAAAACTTTATTTTATTATTATGGGAATCAACGCTAATATACGAGAATTTGTTGAAACCGGGAACAAATGTAAATATTTTTATTTTATTTTGGAAGACCGAAATTAATTTGTTTTAAGAGATTTTGAGTTCGACTCCTACCAATTATACTATTAATTATTGGCAGACTTACGTAGAAGGAAGTGGGTCAAGTGACCTATAATTTGTAAGTATTAGCGTTTTTTAACGTGCGTCGCAAGTGTGTAATAGTTTAGGCACTCGTTATTTAACTATATAATAGTTTAAAATTTTAATTAATTTCATTTATTATTTATATATAAAATTAATTATTAAGAAATACTAAAAAAATTGGTTTTAATTAATTATATTTATAATAAAATAGTATGTTTACTAAAATATGATTTAAGTTTGATTAATTAATAATTAAATTAATATGTTTTATATTAGTTTAATTAATTAATAATTAAATAGTATTATTAGAATATAATTAATTAATTATGAATGAATTAAATAATATTACTTATTAGAATTGTATTTAAATTTTATTAATTAATAATTAAAATTATATTTCTTATTTAAATGTAATTAATTAATTAACATAAATAATTATATAGTGACAACTTTCCTTTAATAATATGAATTTTATAGGAGAGTTTTGGGCAAAATTAAATAACCCCAAATTCTCATATTTGTATATACTATAAATTTTTTATTTGATCCCATAAAAATAAATAAAAATCTAATTTTATAATGTTATTTAATTTTGACCCATATAGTAATAAAAATTATTTTGATCAATTACTTACCTATTTGGTGCATAAGAGAGAACTACCTATACTTTGTTATGTCTAATTTTTTTGTAAATATATTTACTATTGGACTTTGTTATGTCTTAGCGTACATGTTGGAGGATATATTAAATTAGAAGAAACAATATTATGTTGTGAAAAAAGCAAACCATACAAACAAAAGAAGAAAAAAAAAATTATGCCAATACAGTTAAGATGATAGGTCTTGAAAAAAATTGGCAAACTTTTTATAAAGATAAGTTATTGGATATGAACATTCTCTTTAAGAGACAAACAAGATAAGAATATTATATTTCACAAAACAAAATTATTAGTATTAGTTGACTTAATAAAATTTGTAGTGACTTCATTAAGACATAAAAGGGAAGGAAAAACCTTGTTTCATTTGAGGTAATTTGAAATTGCGAAGGAAATTAGTGAAGTGGCAAACAGCTCATAAATGTCCTTGTTATATTCCATATTCTCGACTTCTCCTTGATATTTTAGATGACAATGAAGGCTAGAGCAGCAATTATTTCCTCATCGATAACGAGATGATTATTGCGTTTTGTAGCAGCTTTTCAAGTAATTTTCATCTCATAAAATTTATTTTTTATACTCTTAAATAATTTTAAGACAGATCATCCAACACATAGATTAAATGTTAAGAGGTTGTTCTAATTTAACTAAAAGTCTTGAATTCGAATCTTGAAAATGCATATTCATTAAAATTTGGTATGAAGAATTTTTCTAGCTGTGGTTGTGTCTAGTTTGAATCCAAATTAATTTGTACTCATATTTTAGCATCCAGAAACCACAAGTTAGATAAAAAAATAATAATAATAATTTAAGATAGATTTTAGTTATTTAAGTGGCTGATTATAAAATATTACTCCCAAATTTTATAGGATTTGTAATACTTATTAAAATTACTGTAATTTTTTTTTTAAACTAAAATAACTGTAATTTATTCAAACGATTTTTAAATAATTAAATTTACCATTATATGTAGATCCTCCAATTTGTGGCATCCATAAATTCATGCAAAGATATTCATGGAATCTTACACATTGTTTGGAGTGGGGAAAAGAAAATAGGAGGAGAAAATGAAAGATATTCTAACCTTTTTTTTTTTTTGAACAGAGGAAATTTTGAGAATGCGATAAAAAAGAGTTTATTTGGGTCCCATAATTTAGCTGTCACCTAAAGCGGATCCAGAAATTCTTGTTAAGATAGGTGAATTTTAAACTAATGATAATTGAAATATAAAAAATATTAATTTATATTCTATTATCAAATTTTGTTATAATATACTATTTTTTTACTATTTAGTTTATTATAATAATAATAATTTATAATAATTTATTTTTAATAATTATTTTAAAATTATTCATTATTATTATTATTATTATTATTATTGAATTAAAATAAAATTTTCTTATGTTAGACATGATATCTATATTTTTATAATATCAAATTATATATATGATAATTGATTGAAAAATAATATTTATAAGGTGTAATTTAAAAAGATAAAAAATTTAATAGATTAATAAAAATATAAAAGATAACAACTAAATTGATTGGAGAAATTTCATTAAATAATGAATATAATAAAAAAAAAATTAAATTTTACATATGAATAATTTGGTTATTAATTTGATTATTGATGAAAAACTTTATTAGAT